>LIEC01012596.1:0-15764 GCA_001925005.1 Drosera capensis | reverse complement strand
GAGTGCAGCATCGTCAAGATCTGCCCCAAGGCTGGAAAACCTGCTGGATATGCCACTGAGTTTTCCGGCAAACTCGTCAATTGACTCTGATTCTTTCATCCGCAGCGCATCAAATTCACTTTTTAATGTCTGCAACCGAGCCTTCTTTACTCGATCGGCACCGAGGTACCTCGTCTTCAAGTTTTCCCAAATTTCTTTTGACGTCTTTTTCTTTGCAATCTGAAGAAGAATATCTTCGGGAATTGCCTGAAGGATATAGGCACGCGCCTTTTTATCCTTTTTAGGATTGACTTCATCTTCTTCCGCTGGTTCGACTGCCTCCCATACTTCCTGAGCATCTAGGATTGCCTCCATTTTTATTGCCCATACCGTATAATTTGAGGAGTTCAGCATCAGACAATTGAACGACATTCCGCCGCTCTCTTTTGACGCTTGATGGGGAATAATTGACATTTTTTTAAAAAAAAATATCTCTAAATTACGAAACTGCCACTTGACCACGTAATTACGAAAATGCCCCTTGACTTCGTAATTACGAAACTGCCACTTGACCACGTAATTACGAAAATGCCCCTTGACTTTGTAATTACGAAAATGCCCTTTGACCTAGTATAAAAAGGCCCCTTTTTTTTTTTTCCTCTCTTTTTTCCCTTACGCCGCCTCCCTTCTCCTTTGTTCTTTACACTTAACACCTTTTTCCTCTTTGAAAACAAAGAACTCAAAGCAAAATAAGGGAAAATCGAACCAATGTTTAGATCGAATCGTCTCGTGATTGTTCGCCAACGCGGATCTTCCTCGGGATGCCGAAGATCTCTGGTGGCGTCGGCTGTAGCTTCGAGGCAGCGATGGTGCGGCTGGCCGCCTTGGCTTGGGTGGATCGGGGCCGGATCTGAGGGGTGGTGAGGCTAGGTGGTTGGATCGTGGCAGTGCTCTGATACCAAATGTAAGTTTGAGACAAGGAGATTGGTGGGTAAAACCCTTTTTCTGATTTCGTTTTATTGTTTGATTGAGGTGCATTTCTAAGCATACAAATCTATGCTATATATAGGAAAACAAATTCTATGCGTTGCCTAACAAACACGTTTTTTTCCTTGGCCGGTGGAGATGAACAGTGGCCGGCGTTACTGTACAAACGTTTTTCTTGCTTTCCTTTGTCAAGATTAGCTAACACGGGTCCCCAGAACCCACCTCCAAACCCAGGGCCTCCTGGCCGGCCCCATCCCGGACCCCAACCGCCACCCGGCCCGAACCCGCCCGGACCTCCTGGTCCGAACCCGCCGGGTCTGAACCCACCTGGGCCGAAACCACCGCCGCCGCCGCCGCCAGGTCCTCCTGGTCCCATTGCAACAGTGGTTTAACCGCTTGGAATTTTTCTGTTTTGGGTCTGTTGATGATGATAACAGATGGGTTTCATAGCAAGGAAGTGTTCTTGTTCTCGAGGGAGAAGAAACGGAGAGATAGCAAATTGACAATGCAATATGAATATGGTACTGGTGGAAGGGCAGCAACCTGTCAAACCCAACTGGTCTCTCATTCAAACGAACCTACTGGTCGATATCTAAAAGTAAGAATATGTGCCTGCCCCATGGTTAGATCCACGTACCAAATAGTGCAGGCGAGGATGGTCTTTAGCATTTGGACAATTGCAACTTGCTGGGCGAGAACTGCTAATCCCCCCCAACTACGCGCACTTTGTATTTTATTATTATTATTTATAAATTATCTCTGAAATATAATCTTTGTTTATATTATATTTATAAGTTAATTTTTATTCATTTTTTATTTTAAATGAAAAATTTTAAAAATTGAGTATATATTTCTTATCTAATGACGATATCTTTCTAACGAGTCTAATATTACATGATAAAATTTATTATTTTCATATTATGTTTTGCAATATATGTTATTATAATAGTTCATATACATACTGTAGGAAAATATAAATTAGATACAATCAACAAAATTTAAAATTATGATTAATGTATCACGATAATATTTTTAAGCAACACTTATATTAGTTTAAAACTGACGTTCATTGAATTATATTATGTTAAATAGAAGATGACAATAAATTAAAAAAACTGCATTACATTATGAATAAATACATATTAATAATATTTAAATACATATAAATTTTTTTCTATTAAATTGTTCCTCCAAAATATTGTCTATCATATTGATTGATGTTCATTACTTCATTCCATAGTTGAAGATGAACTGCATAATTATCAGTCTATCCTCGAGTTTCATTGGATGCATTTTCCCACCACTATATAGGGATTGGAGGTATAGAATAATGAGGATGTAGAAATAGTTGAACATTTCGACATAAACAACAGTTATTGCAAGACACTCTTGGACTGAAATTGGAGGAGATCTCAATGACAAATGAGTATAACAAGCAAAAATATTTGCATCGAATATATGCAATACAACATTATACCTTGAAGCGATGACTATCTCCAAAGACATACAATCCATCCAGTGTTCCATACCCGTAATAAAATCGAAGCAGTACAGTGAGTGCAGTAGCCTATCCGTGACACCTTGTTCTTGATATATTATATCATATTGAGCTTTGTTTAAGATTATCTCCTCCATGAGATTTGTTCATACTCGAACCCATTCATCTTCACAATAATCAAGTTTTATTGCGACTGCTCTGAATCCACAATGACTATCACTTTGAATATCGATGATGTGGGAAATATAGTTCAGAAAGCATTGTGATAGTCGGTCAGTATAAGGACCAAGGCTGAGTTGAGTAAAGATTGGTGGAGTGTGAGGAATAGATGATCTCCTTCCACGTCTTTCTTTCCCTCGTGATGTATCAGATCCCTTAGAAGATATTTCCAAGAATGAAGGAATACGTTATGAACTACGCTCCTCTTTACCTGTTGGTCAGCCTTTATGTTATGTGTTGTATAAAGAGACTCGAACTGTGCTTTGAGTTGGATCTGTCATATCGATAATCTTGTCTATCATATGTTCTCGCATATCCGGTTCCAGACCTTGCAATAACTCAAGAAGTCGAGACATTCTATCTTACGTTGCTCCATTATTGTTAGAAATGATTTGGTGGATAGACAATTTTGCCAAAGAGAATAAATACTAGTTAACGGAATCTGAATTGACTGGTTCCGATATCGTGCAAGATCATGCATGCATGGCAATCCATATATAGTCTTGAAAGAGCAATGACACATACCGACAAGTTCAGAGAAAGCTTCGGAAGATAATGTTAGCTGATAATGTATTTTCTGTAATGCTTTTAAGGAAACACGGCATCATAGCTAATCATAAATTAGTGGCACAAATTGCCAAGTTAGGAAGTTTTGCAAGATTATGGTAGTTAATGATGTATATTTTCTTACGTTTATGGGAAATACGACATCGTACCTGATCGTAAATTGACTCTTGTATTTATTTATGCCTTGGAATGTTAATTGACCTTTGGAATGATTCGTAAATTGACTCTCGTATTTATTTATGTCTTGGAATGTTAATTGACCTTTGGAATGATTGCTGAATTTTTTCAAATTGGATCCTGAGCATCTTGTCAATTTTTGTAAATGATGTTTGCAGTGATGACATTGTATCCCCTAAATAAAGTTTCAGCCTTGAATGTGAGTACTTGGCTTTGTAGAAAGAAAAAAAGTTATAAGAAAACTAGCCAAGTACTACCGAAGTGAAGACTCGTACCTCTGACTTGAATTGATGTCCAAGTGTATGTACTGATTTGTCCATGCCGCAACAAAACATTCTTTATATGGCGATAGCCATATCTCCCAAAGATAGTCAATGACTCGTTGATATTTTTTGAAGTCTTCACACAAGGTATGCCATTTCCTTTGATATAATGATGATGTCGATGAATTGATAAGGAAGTGCCATGACACTAAAGAGTCTTCTCATTGTGTATGAAGAATAGGACTATATGTTTTCAATATATACTGATTTATGTGTCAAATACAGAACATATGATTTGTCATAGGGAAACTTATTTCCATGGCATTCAATAACACTAAATCTCGATCTGTAACAGCACTGAAGACAATCGACCCCTTTTTCAATCATCCATTTCTTCATGGTAGCCAAAACCCAAGTGAGTCGTTCGGTATCTTCACTATCAAAATAGACGTATACAAGAGAATAGGTTTCAAGGGTTGATGTGATACCGACAACCTCTAATAATGGTATACGATATTCATTGGTCTCATATATGATAGCGATAACTAAGACAGATGGAAAATTGACAAACAACTCAAGATTCGTGGGTCGGACAAATAGAATATCTGTGACTTCATTCGTATCAGGATGTGTCCGACGATCATACAAGTACTTTTTTTTTTTCTCGTTCAAATTTTTTTTTGAAAGAAAATAGCGTTGTGTAGGCTTTTAACAGTAGTATTTTTGGGATCTTTTTGTTTCAAAATAGAGATTATAGTGCTTTGACCCATTTCGACAACAGAATCTACTTCTTGTGGTTTTAACCTAGAAGAAAATTCATGTCCTTTGAAATATTTCGCAGGGTCATGATTATGAAAATCACAAAGGACCTTTAAACCTAACTTGACGCCATTTAGAGATTGTGGTATATACCATAACTCAAAAGGACAATTATATATTTTTTTAGTATATGTATTCCTTTGTAAGGGTTGACCTTCGATCAAATTTCGTGAAGGTCTGTATTTTTCTCCTCTTTCACAACCGACAAAACATCTTGACAACTTATTACCTCTTAATTCTTTGGAATTGTTGATGACCACAACCATATAATTTTTGAGACCTACGTTCCGTGTCCAAGCCAACATTTCTTCTGTGATTTAATGTATTAGTACGACATTATAAAAATTAATAAATGACTGTTAGGTGTCTATGTCCACGAATAACAAATATGATCAATAGTAAATTCCGGTGTATAATCAAGATAATTATTATAGTCGCTATCTGCACCATAAAGATCATTCCTAATGCACTTACTATTCGAAAATGAAGGGTTGCCATTGATCATATTTTGTAAGAATGTTTATAAAGCACATTGTCATTAGTGTTGTTAGAGTTTGATGAGATCAAATGAGTTGTGATGAATCAAAACTAAACGAAGAAAGCATATATAGGAAAAATTGAGTGTAAAGAAAGAAATGAAAAATCAAAAGAAAATGATGAAGGTATATGAAAAAATTGACAAGATTAGAATCTGAAAAAAAATTAAAAAAATATGAAAAAGTTGATAAGATTAGAATCTGAAAAAAATTAAAGGAATATGAAAAAGTTGACAAGATTAGAATATAAAAAAGTTGAGAAGATTAAAATCTGAAAAAAGATGACAAGAAATTTGATTTATAATAAAATTTTATTCTCTCTTATATATGTTTCACTAATATACATGCATAAAAAATTACAACTCATATCTATCCCATGGCATAATATGTTATTACACTAATTAAGATAATTCTATGATAAAGCTATCTTATTTTAAGAGTAACTAAAATTCAAATATTTAGTCTCTTTTTGTTGTATCGATAACAATGAATCTTTATTATATGAAATGTATAAAGTAAGAATTATATTTCTTGATTTCAAAATTTTAGTTTGTTTTGTTATCATATAAGTAACACGTCGTTTTTATAATAAAAAATTTAATTTTTTTCATTTGTAATGACTTTTTATTTTTTCTTGTCTAATATTTCATTGATGCGATGCGTGTTAAGAAAAAACCAATAACAACCCATAATCTAACTCATTGTTAATTGAATTGGTTAGTATAGAAATTAAGATAATTTTTTGATGAAATTACTTCGTTCGAAAATTAAGTGAAATTCATTTGATTAGTCTCCTTCTTTTTTTCTAACTTTGAAATACATTATTTAATGATCTTTTTTTTTTTTTTTACTTTTTTCATCGATAAAAAAATAAGAAATACTGATTATTAAGGTTGGAAAAAGATAAAAGTTTCTTATGGTAATATTGAGAACTTTTGATGATATTTGTTCTTATTTTACTATAATAAATGAATAGTTATTTATATATTATATCCAATGTAAAGTTATTCATAATGTGAATATAATTTAAAAGCTTATAAAATTAAAATATTATATGAAATTATTTTTAAAAGATTGAAAAAAGAATATATATACTTATATCTAAAAACCAGATGGAGGACTTGTCAATTATCAATTGATAATACTGGAGAGTGGTTAATTATTTTATTTTAGTTAGTTATTCATTATTATTCAGTGGTTGATCATTTGGTTGTAGTCAATTATTGATTAGTTGAGCAATAGGTTATATATATATATATTTAATAGTTGAGCATTTGGTTTTAGTTACTCATTGTTAGTCATCAATCAATCAAAATGGTTAGTGTAACTCCCTAAATTTTCAATATTTGTTAATGATACATACGTATTATTGTTGTTGGACCCAACATCTCAATTAGACAAAAACTGTATATTCTGATTTACTCATAAGAATTAAATTAAGTTCACTAATATATCATTAGTTTAGAAACTTTTGATGCACTGAATCATAACTTAGGATATCAACTTCGCGATGCAATTTACATCTCTTTTTAAGATCAGAATACCTTTCACACGTAAGTTATATTTAGCATCAAATCTTAGATCTCACTTCTCTTCCAAGTCTTTCTCCTACAACAAAGAGAAAAGAAAAGACACATGAAAATAATTCTCGTGAGCTATAGAAGCTGAATAAAATTTTGACCCACTTCTCCTCCAAGTCTTCCTCCTACAACAAAGAGAAAAGAAAAGACACATGAAAATAACTATCGTGAGTTATAGAAGCTGAATAAAGTTTTGACCCACTTCCCAGGGGATACATGAGAGAAAGAAAACAAGAAAAGTAAAAGAGAATGATCACTTGAATCCTTTATTCCAGTACTCAGGAATCAACACATCAGTCAAACTAAACCGTTTAAACGTATAAATCATATATTCCAACATATTAGAATAAGCACATTACTTGGTCAACACAGAATCACTAAATAAGTATTGAACCAGATAACATGACACCACCACACCAAATATACTTCTCCCTCTCCAACTCTAGTCATTTATACGTTTATACATATTTCATCTCGCGAATGTCCCAAATATATTATTAGGAGCAAACTAAACTCAGAGGGTCCCATTTACTATTGTCATACTCTTTCTGGCATAACGATCAAAAACTCCTTATCAAACAAATTGAGACAAAGACATTATAACATGACAGATCCCCAATTCAAGTCTTATGCGTAGCATTCCAAACATTTTATTAGAACGTTGTATCGAAGAAAATATTATTATCGGGACTATAAAAATTTCATTTGTGCGCGACTTTCTTATCTCTTTAACATTCGTTACATGTGTCACATTTTGTAACTTTTGTTCATTGTTATATTTTTAATCCCATTTATTCTAAATATACGCTTAACATATATTTTTTTAATATTTATACATCCCAAAATTCTAAGGTATTACACATACGCTTTTCTAATATATATCTTCACCATGCAACGAGGGAAAATATCTTTTCTTTCATACCCATATACAAGGTCTTGGCATAGGAGGATATTGTCAACAATACTTCTTCCCTTGACAAAAGCGCTTTGAGTAGGACTTATTAGATGATTCATGACAAGCTGAAGTCTGTGACAAAGCATCTTAGCTATAATCTTGTTCAAGACAGCACAGCAAACAATAGGTCTATAATCACTAACCTTGATAGGGTTTACACATTTCACAGCAAGATGTATGACAATAAGGTTAATTTCTTTAAACATATGCCTTGAGACAAAGAAACCCAGAACTGCTTTGATCACATCAGGACCAATAATGGTCCAAGATTTCTTAAAAAAACTAGAAGAGAATCCGTCGGGATCAGGGTCCCTCTGCTCATCAATATCACTCAGAGCTCTTATAATATCCTCAACAGAAGAGTGCTAGTGTACAACAGTGAGTGTTTACCCTTGAGAGATCACTAAGAAGTGTTTCCTAATCAATATCATCTTGTAGAGTCCCCAAGCATGGCTCAGCTGTCCCTAGATTTTCTCATAAAACTCCACAATCTCTTTCTGAATGTCACTGTCATCTGTGATAAAATTGCCTTGATCATCAGTTATGCCATGAATAATTGATCTCCTACACCTCCCCTTCAGTACACTATGGAAATAAGCTGAGTTTCTATCTATAAGATGGATCCAGTCCTTTTTCAGCCTTTGTTTTAGCATTTCCTCTTCTTGCTTGTAGAGTGTTAGTAGTTCAGTTCTAATATTCTTCTCAAGGGCAGTCTGCTCATAAGACCAGGATTGACTATGGATCTCACTCAAAGTTTTCTCCACTGAGTAATCTTCTTAGACACCTCAGCAATAGAGTCCCTATGTAACTGCTTCAGATCCTGTTTCAGCAGCTTCAATTTGTGAGCAATACAGTATATGGTCCTCCCTTCTACTCTTTTCTTTCACACGGCTTCCACTATACTGAGAAATCTGGGATGAGCAGCCCAGACATTCAGGTACCTGAATGAACCACCTTTGAAGCTAGTTTGAGGAATTTAAACACAGACAGGAGAATGATCCGAGACTCCAGCATTAAGAAATCTAGCATGCGCTCCTTGCGTCTGATCAAGCCATCTACCATTTGCCAAGACCTTGTCCAACTTAATTTTCATCCATCTTCCCTCCCCTTGATTATTAGTCCAAGTGAATTTACACCCACTAAAAGGTATAACCTCCAAACCACATGACAAGAGATAGTTCGACATATTAGAGCAAGGGTCCACTGATACCCCTAAGTATCCATCCTTTTCATCACTTGAGACAAAAGCGTTAAAATCCCCTGCCACCAACCACGATAAGTCAATGTTCTGAGTCAAAGAAATCATGTCCTCCCAGAGCTTACTTCTATCTGTCTTCATAGTTCTTGCATACACTCCAGTAACATAAACTGGAACTTGCCATCCCATGAGGTCACCATGTAATGCAACATCTGATCAGAGCCCTTAACATATATGACATTCCATCTAGAGGCATCCCATCTAGCGAATATGTAATTATTGATAATAGACTAGTGCTTTAGGCAAGCATTCTTAACTCTAGAAAACTGCTTTGCTTTCACTCTTGTTTCAACTAGACAAACAAAAATTATATTATTTGAAGATAAAAAATGCCTCACGGCACAATGCCTTTCTGGTTTATTCTAGTCTCTGATGTTCCACACATCGATCATGTTTTAAACCCCCACTAAAGGGGTTAAAATGCGTTTCAGTTGCACCACAACCAGTCCCTCTTCATCCTGCAGGTGCAAGGGACTAAATCTGTATCCAGAATTAACAACTGTTCAGAGTTAGATTTGGCTCCCTTATTCCTTCGCACCATAATAAATCCATCTCTTGCCATCTCCTTAGGATATTCCTTCGGTATTTCAGCAACTGTTGCTTTAGGAGCCCATTTCTGCATAACCTTAGGCCTAGACCAACATTCAGAATCCAGATGACCCCACTTAGTACATTTCATACACTTCTTCGGTTTCCACTCAAACGCTGCTTTCTACTGCACTTTCTTACCCTCAGGGTTCACAAATTCAATCTCCTCCACCAGAGGCAGTTCAATAGACACCTCAACTAAGATACGGGGGTAAGATATTCGTGCCTTAGTTGCTGTAAGCGCATATTTTTTTTTTTCCTGTTTGTATCTTCTGTTTTGTTGACATCTTCAGGTTTAGTTGAGTAAGTAGTGTCGCTACCACCCGTTACCTCCCAAAAATCTTGTCCATGTAAGAAAGACTCCATACAAGTCTTTCATTCTCAATAATAATATTTACCAAGCCTTTTCAATCCTACTCCCAGACTAGAAAGCTTCGTCATTTTCAAATGTGATATTTAACCTTGAGATCCTGTTTGTATCTTCTGTTTTTTTATATCTTTAGGTTTAGTTGACTTAATAACGTCGTTATCATCAGCTACCTCCCAAAAATCTTATCTATGTAAGCACGACTCCATCCAAGTCTTTCATTCTCAATAATAATAATTACCGAGTCTCTCCAATCCTCCTTTCAAGACTAGAAAACTTCGTCATTTTCAAATATGATATTTAACCTTAAAATCCTCAATGATCAAGCGATTGCTTGCAAAATGGTCTCAACATCCCTTAGTCACATGCTTAATTTTGGTGGCTTTCATCAGAGACAACCAGTAACGGTTCATTCTTTCCCTCCTCGGAAGGTTATGAAGCTGTTCCAGTATCCTCCCTAATTTGCCCTCTTGACAAGCATTCCTCATCACTAGCATTGTTTTTTTGCTGCTAGCACAAGTATCTCTAACACATTGGTCTCGGACCTACCCTCTCTAATATCAAATATTGAGTGTTTTTAGCGAAACCAAACGCAAGACACTCCTGAGTAGTAAGAACCCAAACAATTTTGCCGCCGGCTACCGAGCAACAAATCCAGTCATTGCCCCTCATCCGGCGTCGCCATCGCCGCCCTTTTGCCGCCGTCATCATCACTCTGCCCCTCCACCGCCGAGGACGCTTTAAACCGAGATTTGGTCTCTGATTCTGCTTCCTCAGCTCAGATCTGAGCTGTTGCCAAATTACTCCCACCAGATCTCACCCTATACTGTTTCCTTTCAGTCTCTTTCAACATGGTGATTCTCTGTTTTCGCTTGAAATGGTTGTTTTCTGAGTAGTTTCGTTTCATTTCTTCCCTGTCGAAGATATGATCTCGCTGTTATTGCGCTGCTTGTTGTTCTGTGGTGTGCGTGAAATTGTGTTCAAGCGTGTTGTGGTGGTGATTTGTGGATTCTATTGAATCATTGCGTGGATTTTCTGATTGAGTTGGCTGAAATCAAACGCTAAGTTTAGAATTGGTTTGTTTGTATCGGGTTAGTATGCCAAGTTATGGAGGAAGTAGCTGATTGTTTCGCCACTTCCAAGGATTGAAGGATGTAGAATACGCCCTAGAGTTATACTACTATGAAACTATAGAGGCGTACAGAAGACTTTGAAAAAGTTTAGGAAGTTGGTTTTGATATGGAACGATTGAAGAGTGTCACTTGTTTAAATATTTAGGCACGTAAATAAAATGCTAGGAGGCTGCTTGAAGATAGGATTTTCTATCTCGTTGGGAGGAAGATTGTCGTAGTGATTAGCACCTGCAGAGGGCACATCTGTTCTGAGCAGCTTAGCGTTGATTTTATTTTATTTCTTTCTAGATTCACGAGGGCATGGTGGAACAATCTTTATGTTGTTTACTACAGGGATAAATCACGCTCCCCATACCCTGTACTAACGGGAGCATATATATTGTTGTCTTCCCTCGTTCATCCTTTTCCTTAGAAGTGGACTTGTCCACTTCTAATTTTTTGAAAGCTGGCCTGATTTGATCTGTGACTACTGGCATACAGATGGGAGCAGGGTTACCTACTCGGTTTCATCAATGGTGGGAAGGCATCCCATTTGCAACATCTTCTGTGTTAATTGGTTGCTCTACTATTTACCTGGTCTGCCTTTTGGCTGGTTATGATTCTTTCATGGAGATATGCTTCTTGCCCTCAGCAATTCTGTCAAAATTTCAAGGTATGTTTCCAGGATCATCAAGCTGTACGAGCACATGTGTTGTTAGTTTCCAATTTATATGGTGAATTTTTTAATATCCTTGTGCTTTCTCTGTCTTATGGTCTTGTAGAGATATGTAGTTTCTCTTGTGGATACTAAAATCATGTGTGCAAAAAGATGGTAAGTGGAATTGCTGCATGATACCGCTATTATCCCATGAGTGGAACAGATTTCTTACCATGAGCCCTGTAAATTTGGGACCAGACTTATGCTGTAGGCCTGTTTTAGGTTATGAGCACCCTTTGGTACATGCGAAGTTACCTGCTTTGCCATTCGCTATGACATGGACTTGAAGGCAAAGAAAGTAGATTGCTACATACCTCTTACGATAATGAACCAAGCACTGCGGCTTCTATTCATTTTCGCCAAAATTTTATTAGCCGAAGGGTAAGCCAAAGCCAATCACTTTTATAACCTCAATATGGTAACCGTTGATGTGCCACGATCACGTGAGATATAAAGCCAAGGCACCCAGTATAGCGGCTTATTCACTCTTGAACCATGCAAGTCACTATGATGGCAACGAAAAATGGAAAACTTCAAAAAGGAGAAAGTTCTTTAAAGATGGTTTGATTGAAAAGATTAAAGATACTAAATCAAGAAAAATAACAACACGCAACACAAGAATTAATGTGGAAACCCAAGTACAGAGAGAAAAACCCATAGAACCATCAGAAATCCTAATAGCAAAGCACTATGTGAACGTAAGAAACTATGAAAAGACCCTTTAAATGAGTTTAAAACACTCAAAAATACTTCAAAAGGCTAAAAACAACGTAAAAACTATGAAAAGACCCTTGAAATAAGCTTAAAACACTCAAAACCCCTTGAAAAAGGTAGAAACAATATAAAAACAACTCAAATGACTTGAAAACGTAAGAAACTATGAAAAGACCCTTTAAATGAACAGAGAATTATAAATCATATTAGATCGTTCTTATCTCATCAGATCGACTGATTACATTTATTATATTTATAGACCCACAAAATAAGATAATATCTTAAACGTAAAAAAATCCATCGGCACGGCCCGTGCGCCTGAAGCACGGCCTCCCTAGCCGCGCATAATGCCTCCATCATGGCACGATGCACGGCCATGTGTCATATGCATGGCCCATGCCATATCACCTCGACTTTCTACTCCTTTATGTTGTTTTCCTCGCATAATAACACAAACGTTTACATTATATTAGATATCCTGTTTATTCTTTGGGGGCGCTGTCCCTTGGACCCCATCCATACTCAGCGTAGCGCACATCAGTTGAGGGAATAAAGTAGTCGACAACCTCAACGTTGATATACGGACGGTTATGTCTGTTGATTTTTACCCGAATTTACAATGCAAGCTCTGCAATAGTTAACCTCCCAAGCGTAATAAAACATTTTGAGGTATGGAGCGTATCCGTTGTCCTCCGTTCTTATCATCTAGTTCATTCTAGATACAGTGAAGTTGGTTTGAATATGAAAACACTTGACTGAAACTTAGCCCCTTTTCCTTGGATCTGTAAAGATCATATTTTGATGGAGCTGACTTCTTTAGGGAAATTCTCTGAATTAAACTATACTACCCTGCTTCCCTCCGGAGAAGGAGGAGAGATATTATTGATGTCAATCTTGTATTTAGACAATGAACATGTGAGCATTATGCATAACAAGCCTTCAATTGCCTCTCCCTTTGACTTACTTCTGCACTTCTTTTTGCTTCTTGCAGTTTACAGGATTTATACCTCTATTATGTTTCACAGCTCACTGTTACACGTCATGTTCAACATGCTAGCTTTGGTTCCCTTGGGTTCTGAGCTTGAGAGGATTATGGGGTCCATTCGCATGTTGCACACGATAATTCTGTTGGCTACAAGCAGTGCTTTGTTCCATATTCTGATTGCATTGTTGGCAGCATACAATCCATTGCACCATTATGTAAATTTCATGAATGAGTGCTCAATAGGTTTCTCTGGAGTACTTTTTTCGATGATCGTTATAGAGACAAGTTTGAGTGGAATCCAATCTAGAAGGTTGGTTATTGGTATGCATTAAAGTACACTTAATTATTTAAACGTGTGCATTCATACTCATGAAGTCTTTTTTGCAGTGTACTTGGGCTCTTTGAGGTACCCGCTAAGTGGTATGTGCTACTTGTTCCTTAATGCCACTTTATTTATTGACTGACACGCGCCATAATGTTATCAAGTGCTTCATTTCCTCCATGATTGAGGAGCCTTTCGAATTCATGATCTTTCTGTATTAGTCTACTCACAATGTGTTGCATTCTTCATCTTCTCTTTCTTTTCCTTCTAACTTCCATTGATATGACGACCCAAAAAAAATTCCATTGATATGTAGTCATCCCTTAATTCTTATTAGCTGGAAAACTCTCACTGCTTGATGACTAGTGAGTAATATTACAAAGTTTAAAAGTGATGGTACCTGTTAAGGAAGAAACAAATGAGGATATTGTTATCATACGAGATTCTTATTTGTTGCATTTAATATTGACATTTTCTGTCAGGTATGCTTGGATTTTGTTGCTGGTCTTTCAACTTCTTATGAGTAATGTCTCATTGCTGGGACACCTATGTGGCATTTTGTCTGGGTTTGCATGTCAGTGCTTTCTTTTCTATTCTGTCTGTTTCTGCTTAGATCTGGTACAGTGATCCCTTTGAAGTTAATTAGGAAGGATATTATCGTGACAGATACTTATGGATTATTCACCTATTTACTTCCTGGAACTTCGTTCTTTTCTTCCATCGAGAGCTCATCTTGGCTTGTAAGTGTGCTTAATAACCCTCAGATATTCCTTCCTCCTCTTTCACTTCAGCATGGTTTTTTGCGTGAATACCACTGCTTAACTTGCCATCTGCATGTTTGCTACTATCTTCCCATGGGCATTAAGTTGCTGCTGCTTGATTAGCTATCAATTTTTTTTTTGTTAAAGGTATGCTATAAATTCGATTATGCTAAACTCTGACACTATGTTGGCAAATTTGTGAGCTTGCTGGCACATTTTAATTAGAAGGCTATACTCAGAATGTATATTCAACATGTGATAGTTGACCAATTGAAAAGTGAATGAATATTTTGTTAGGTGGAGTTTTTATTAAGTACTATCCCCTCTTTTCTTATTCTTTGTCTTTCTCCTTTCTTGCTTTTGGTCTGTTGTATTTGATGACTGGTCCTTTTCCTGTACTAATGACATATAAGTAGAATTTAGCTTCCCCCTTACCGCAGTCCCAAACTAAGAGAAGGTTCCTAGTGATACCTCTAGTGTTTTTTCTTCTTTTTTTGTGGGACTACACAAGATATGGGTTAAAAAGGTATGAGTGATTTTTACCACTTTACCAAGGTTCTATTTGGTAACCCAATAAACAGTTTCAAAACTGGTTTAAAGTAAATCAAAGTCAAAAGCAAGTTCATCCGACTTCTCAACAAGTTAGTTTTTTTTTCACGGAATATGCACTTCCAAGACTTTACCAAACAGTTCGTATTGGTTTTTCAATCAGGTCCTAAAGAAAAAAGATAGCTGAAGGAAAAATGAGAGGTTCCTAGATTTATTTAGTCGTGAGAATTTTCTTTATGTTTCTATCATATTGGCACTGCTTTGAAGGGGTTTCTTTTTTCCATTTTTTTTTGCCATCTTTTGGGAGTAAGGAGTGGTTGTGTAGTTTTACTGGTGATGGAACTGTTCCTAGATCTCGAGTAAGATAGTTTTTACTTACTGTTTACCCTTTTAACGATCATCCTACTGTCAAACGAGTGACAAGATAGTTTTGCGCCTATGTAAGGCAAGACAATGTTCAAAAATTTTTAACTCAGGGTTCAGTACAAGTGGTGGCATTTGACGTAAACCAACCATTCCCCCGAAAAAAAGTATATCTAAATTAATAAATCAAAAGTAAGAAATAAACATTATGCTTAGGAATCATAGTTTTAAATGACATTGTGCTTGGGAGTTGGAAACAGCTTTATGTGTTAACTTATGGTATGAGAGCAAGGTTCTAAGCAGAATTCTGACATTGACCGGTGTTTGGAAACAGAACTATGTGTTTTTGTTCTTTTTTATTTCTTTGATTGTAAACTGAAGTATATTTTTCTTTCTTCAGTCAGCTTTGGTGAGAAGACCTAAGTTTATTTTATCTACTGGCGGAAA
>LIEC01012594.1:10964-39652 GCA_001925005.1 Drosera capensis | reverse complement strand
TATATTCTATAAAACGGGGAGGGAGTAATAGGCCAACTAAATTATTGAGAATGTGAGCTAATCCACATCTCATCATTAGAAGATAGCCGAGTTGGAACTTTTGACATCTTTCCATCAACAATTACATCAAAATGCACTTGTTACCTCAAGCATTTATACAAATAGTTGAACGATCAAGAAATGTTGCTGTCAGTAAGAAATACGACATACTGACACCGCAATAGATACGTTAAAAATGCTTCCATTGCTATAATATTTATTCTTAAGAAATATTCCTTGATACAAGACGACTCCACTACACTGAACATACACTTTATATCCTAGTTGATACAAGCTCCTCCACTGTATGAGAATCATCAAATCATTGTTTGACCACTTTCTATCTTATCAACAAACTTCGTCTTTGTCAACAAACTTCTTCATTTGAGATGTAACAAAGCAAAGGATCCACTTCAACAGCATTCCACGTAAAATGGCGATGTCTGCGAGAGAAAAAAAACCACATTTATAGCGGATCCGTCACGAAAGTACACCGTAGAAATAAAAAGGCGACTGGCAAAATACGCGAAGAGTAAGGTACCTGAACACCGTGCGTGGAAAGACTGAGATTGAATTCATAACGCACCATGGTGATAAGGCCACGCTCTTGCTAGTCGACTGAACCAAAAATGCAAGAATTACATCTGAAAAAGACCAGGAGAGTTTGCTTAGACAAAAGGAAACAAGAACTACTTCGTAATTCAAAAGAAAAAAGAGCCGAGACGAACCATTCTTGATAACAGGCAAGAAATTAGAACCATACCGGTCCCTGTAAACTTGTATAGTTCTTCCGGTATGAGTTCTTCCAGTATTTCCAGTATGAGTTCTTCCGGAGGCACACCGGTCCCTGCAAACTGGACAACCACAACGAATATAAGTAAAATTAGAACTATACGAATTAGCCTTCATCGAATGTACCAAAATCAAATTTCTTCTGTATGTTAGTCACAACAATGGGACAATGAGCGCAATTGTCTAAAGTATTCGGATTCTTTTCCTTTAAACAGTCAAACGGTATCTCAACGGTGGATATCTACGCTTTATGCATACTATACGGCACGTCATGGCCAGTCAAAGATCCACCTACAATGGGATATATTCGAAGATAAAGCAATTTGGTACTCAATAAAAGCAAAAGCATGTGTTGTCTTTGTGTTCATGATTGTTTGTGGCTTGGCTTGGATGAGAAAGGTCAGGCTTTGCCAAAGTGGAACTATGATGATATATCATCACAGGTGATCCAACTGATTCTGGTCACTTTTCCTTTTGTGGTGGGGTTGGGTCAGGCGGGAGACGTGGTACTGCAAAGCAGCAGACAGACGATTTAGCGTGAATGTCCATTCCTCGTCGGGATTTCAACGTTAAATATCGGGATTAAACTAACGAATCAGTTGGATTATCGTTGAGTTGAGAAAACATCAAGCTGACGCAATGAATGAGTTGAATGTTGCAGCTTACCAGATATTGCCCGAGGATACTCGTTGCCTTGTGTGACCTTTTCCTAATGAAAAGAGTTACAATTAAACTCATAAGCGACATACTAAAATGAATCCGCGCAATCAGGAATTGGAGGAAGAGGAGCATACTTGGAGGGCAATGGCATTTCAAGGATCTGTTGGCGATTTAGAAAAAGCAAAGCTCTGTATAACCCTGAGAGTATGGCAACAGGTCAGTAACTTCAATCCTTGAACTAGAACGGCTCATGGTTTTCCTTAATCGTCCTTGGACTGATTCGACCTCGGACCAGAATATGCTGCACACAGGCCTATGATCCGAAAACCTTGATTCTCCTCGGACATATGATATCTGATGGAGTCCCCCGCCATACCACAGAATCCGGTCACACCTTCGAAAAACAAATAATAAGCAAAATTAGACACTGTCAAATACAATCGTTATGTTTGCAATGCGAACATTAGCAACCAACTCAAAGAATAACAAACCACTGAGGAAAGTAACTTACCATGCTGGTGTCCTGCGTTTTTCTTTCGGATGCATATCATCCCCTGAATACCGGTCCGAGTTATGTGAATATTTGTAAGTAGGTGGAAAATATATATTCCCTTCACTCCAACCAGCAAATACACGACCCTTTTTCTGCTCAATCCGAAGCTGCAAATAAAAAAGAAGTGAGCAGAGAGTGCATGCATATAGCTACCTCGAGCATAAGGAGATGAGTAGAAAAAAACCTGATCTCTTTCCAACAAGGCCCTCCAGTTCTGCATCTCCACGAGTGCCTTGACGGACCGATAAGAAAGAGCTATGCGGTAATTTAAATCCCCAAGCCATATGATTCGACTGCATAGAATATAACTATCATCAAACAAACTCATTCATGACATGGTAACAGGACAATAAAAAATGATAGCTCAAATGGGTCTTACTCATGCTCAACGATTGATTCAGGACATTTATCATCATCCATTTCACGAATCCGTGGAAACCTAGTCTTCTTCAGGATTTCCATGACATCAGAATTCCTTCTCAACTCGTCACCATCTTTCTGGCCAGATGTCAAGTGGCAACATACGAAGCAGAAACTCGTTTGGTGTAGCAACATGCTAACCGAAATGGAACCCTGCATGACATACCTCCTTTTCATCAATCCACCATTATGATTTCCACAGCAAACCAATGTCGAATGAATCCTGGTAAGAAGCATTACCTTGTTTCCTAGGTAACCCATCAGTCCTCTCCCAACACAAGATACTTTAACATTCCGTACATGATCCCTTAGATCTTTCCTCACCCAAACCATGAGAAATATGCCTACCATTTGCTTGCTTACAACTAGGCAGTACCTAGATTGCCTTGGTGGTATATGCCCTTCATGGTGAACTGATCCTCCGCTTGACTTCGGAGGGTACAGAACTGTGCTTGGGGAATCCACTATCCCGTTATCTTCGTCTGATGAACCCCATCGAGAGAAATCACTTGGCCCAAAATCACTAGGCCTAAAGTCGCTTTCTCTATAATCACTCGGCCTATAATCACTCGGCCTACCATCACTCGGCCTAAAGTCACTTGCCCTATAGTCGCTCGCTCTATAATCGCTTGCTCTATAATCACTTGGTCTACGACCAAGCATAGCACGATCACAGACACTATAACGTCTATCAAGGCTGGGCTGCCGGCTTGAACTTCCACCGTCCATCCTCCAGCTGCCTGTGCCATGGACTGAACGTCGAGGTAGGAACGACACGGCTATCGGCCTTGTTGACCCTTCGAAATCCACGCTCATTTCGGCGACGGGTTTGGGGGATGGTGTGTGGCAACCACTGCTTCCACTTGTTCCCGGGACATTGTTTAGCGTCTTTCTAACAATAGAAAGCCACTTTTTCGCAGGACCATTGTCTTCAGTCCCCAAAATATTACTTGCATTCAGGGGAACGACTTCCTGAAAACTGAACAACAAAAGCATGGAAAATAATTTGGCATTAGACTTTGAACTATCAGATCGCTCCTTACAGTCAAGCAGCTTCCATGTAGAAACAACCGAAACCAGCAAGAAACATAAAGCTCATCTAGGATATACTCCCACAATTTAGTATAGCATAAGATTGTCATTTAGAGATGAAATATTGATAATTGGCTCGTAGAGGTAGATTAAGCATCCAATAGCAGCTGATTCAAAGAACACAGCTGACACAGAACCTACATGATGAAATTCAATAATACGAAGAGCAGAATAACAAGAGTGTTAAGGAGGTGCGAGGAAACGAACCCAAGAACATAAATATCAGCCGGCTGTGGAGAGTGAAGCCAATCATCTAAAGTCAGATTACTTGGTGGAGATTTCCCGCCGACGTTCCAAGTAGCCACAAAGACGCTGAATTCAACAAAATAAGCACATGATCAGCATTGCGAAGTAGCACGAAAGACAAGCCTCGGAGATCAAGCAAAGGGAAATACCTATAATTGTGAACATCAATAATCTTTGGGTGGTCAAGATAGTCTCTTTCTCGTGGCATCCGAATAGCTCCGTTGATAAATCTGTCCACGCCATCTGAGACAAAGAAGCAAGTTATATATCAATCCATCGCCTTTCTTAAATTGCTGATATATGACTTGAATTCATAGTTTGTGATACACAGAACAAGAAGGATATGCATGAATCACGGTAGAGAAAAACACAAGATTATGACAAAAATACTCATACGAAATGGCAAAATGTTATGCGATTAGTGAGCATGTAGTTATTGTGACCAACCAGTTTTGCTTTTCTTGATGGAGCAAGGCTCCATATCTGCCAAGCTTGTTCTCCAATCGAAATCACCTCCTGGACAACAAAACACACTACGCTTGAACCAGTAGGTAATGAATAGAATAGAACAGAACAAAAACAAACCCTCTAAATTAATTACCAGCAACAAACCAAAGCAAGAGGCTGCTTTATGTGAATGCTTGCTTTTTTTTTCTTTTTCTTTTTTTTTGAACTTACGTGAATGCTTATAGTAATAAAATGAGTCACACAAAAATTGCAAATTTGGAAGAGCAAAACTTAGGAGATGCTATCATGACAAGAAATTCAAAGTTTTGACAATTACTACCAAGCATCAAAATCATAGAGTTTACATGCACTGCATGCCCAAACTAATGAAGTCCGAAGATCAGTCTGTTTTTTCAATATCCTGTGTCATAGGTTCAATTCTTCACCGAACTGTCTATAAACATCAAGATAAGATTAACTTCTAAACGAGAACCTTTGGCACGGATACACAAATACAAGGACAATAACAGCCAAACAATTTGAGGATTCAATGAAAGAAGAGAGAAGTTTTGAGTGTGATTCACCTCCATAAGCAACCTCATCCGCTTGTAAGTCTTCGACTTTGCCCTTGATATTGAACCATTTTCTAACCATTGATTTTGACCATGAAAGCTACAACATCAAATTTAGCAAGAGAAAAATCAGTCACCAAAATTCAAACAGACCACAAATTCAACCAATCTGAATAAGAAAATGCCCAATAAATCAAGCAAAGCAAAAACCTTGCTTTTCTTGAAATTCTCATCTCTCATTTTCTTGTTCGTTCATGCAGCAGCGACCTCCTCTTCACCTTCACCCCTCCACACCAAAATGGCTCAACCCCACTTGAAATTTTCCTCAACTAACAACGGACTCGAAATTTCTCCCAAAAAAAAAACAGCACGCGTCTGATCAAACAAGAAAACCCATTACTCAAAACCCAAACTTGTGAGTTCCCAATTGTTCAAACGACAAAACCCATTACTCAAAACCCAAACTTGTGAGTTCCCAATTGTTCAAACAACAAAACCCATCACTCAAAACCCCAATTTAGTATCTTTCTCACAGAAAATGAAGAATCCAAAAGCAAAGGTGAGGCCTTTGAACAACCAAAGATCAAGAGGGGAATCAAACTGGACCTAAGATGATATCAAGAAGGGAAACAAAGAGTGAATGCAAAATGGGCCAAACCAAACCAGACCAAAGACACAACTCCTCACACAAGCAAGGCAAGAAATGGGGTGCTGTGTTGTATGGGCAAAACAACACAATGAAGAAAGGAGAGTGGAGAAATGGAGAGAGAGAGAGTGTGTGTGGGGGAGAGTTGAAATTGAATTGAATGCTTTGGGTATGATTGATGGGATTTGTGATGGTTAAAAGCAAGACAATGGAGTGAGGAGAAGAAAATGAGTGAGGTGAGTGAGGGCAGAATAGGGAAAATGAATTTTGAGGGTGAAATGTGAAATCTTTTAATGGGGAAAAGGAAAAGCAAAGCATGAAAAGCAAGCATTTTGAACAGAGTGGTGTGGGGAGATGGATGAGAGAAAGAGATGGGAAGTTGAGGTGAGGGGAGCGTCTTCGTGCTGTTTTATGTTGATGGGCCCACCAGCCCGGCCCAATACGAGGATCATGGACGAACAATAACGGCATGTCGTATATCTTCCATCTCCGTCCCGTGAGTAATATGGAGAATTGGAGAGTATCGACTATCTTTTGGTTAGGGAGTTAGGTTTTCGACTTGACCAATATCTTGGATTCGACTCTTATCATACTGGAGATAGGTTTTGACTTGACCAATATCTTGTTTGGTTTCAATAACGGTTAAAAATTTAAAATGTTTGGTAAGTTTTGTAAATTTATGACAAAATTCCAAAAAAAAAATGCATTCTTTTCTACGGGAACTTAAAACCTATGAAACCTGAAATTTTTCCCATGGAGTAACAGCATAAAATACCCGACAAAGAAGAAAGCCGAGACAGCAAGCAGCATCAGTATAGGGCTTTTGTTGGTCAGCAAAGTGATGTCGACTGCACTTCGAAGTTAGAACTGTATAGTCTGTATGAATTGCTTTTGCACTTCTTTTTAGTGCTAGATTATTGCGATGTTGCTTTTTTTGGGCTGCGTTTATGTGGGGAATATTTGGAACCCAAAGTTTTTTATACTCTGTATGAAGAAAAAGGGAGTCACAATTATTGTTGTCACATGATGTTTGGAAGAATAGCTTCGTTTCAAGATCCCATGATTCATCAACGTTACACAACATTGATTTCGATGGTTTTTTAAGGTGATGGACCACAGTGACTAACCTCCCGAACTGCGAAATGTTATTTGTTCGGATAACTTGCATGATGATGAATACTTCTGTGACTCAATATAAAATGTGACATTTATATGAAATCTCTTGACCACATAATTTGTGATAATCCAAACCTGAATAAATTTATTAGAATAACTAAGTAAAAATAGATATAATGATAAGAAGTATACATATATTTTTTTACAACTATCTTATAAAGTTAATTATTTTTTTTAGATATGAGTGAAAGAGAAAAAAAATAAAAAAAATAAACGCTCATCTTTAAATTCCATCTACTCCATCTCTCTGTCTTTTCTCTTTCTCTCCATCATACCATATCATCATCCTGAAAATCATGGAAGGAGATCGAGGGGATTCCACCATTAGCACATAACAATCAATTCCAATTCATTCTATAACAACTCCTTCCGTGTGTTTGGTGAATCCTTATTGATCGTCTTCTACATTCATAATATTGATTTCATTGATACTTACCTTTGATTAATAATTAGGGTTGATTTGATGAGGATAATCTTGATTTTGAAGGAAAAAGATGAAATTAGATTTTGATTTCTATTGGCTGAAGTACAATGATCTTTGAAAATTCGTGGAAACTGTCATGATTTGAAATAAAATCTAAATTTAATACGTTATAAAGATTTGAATGTCTATTTTCCAATGGATTTTACAAAATATCATTTTGAGTTGTGGATTATGAGCTATGAATCAAAAGGCAAACGTATATCAACCTGTATGAATGGTTTATTAGTGTATATTCATGGATTTTTGTAGAATTCGGTACTTATAGTTCTGAAATGATCTTTATATCACTATAAAGATATTGAAGTCTAGGTTTCAGAAAAATTAACAAATATTGATTTCAAGCTTTGTGTAGAAAGTTACAGGATGATTAATAAGCAAACATCAAACCGTTTTGATAAGCAAAATCCCTAACTTGTCTTAATAAACTGTTATTTTTCATAATGTTTTATAATACGAATTTTACTTTGTTGGATATTTTTAAAAGTCTACTTCTAAAAAATTTGATGAAATAATTTTTGGGATTATATGCGTGAAGTAATGAATTTTAGTACGTCAAAACGTCAAAGTATATGATTTCTATGATAACTTCACTTTGAGCCTTTAGATTGATTTGAAATACTCAAGATTTATATGCTAATTAAATATGGTTGAAAAGCTTTTTGAGTCTATTTTTCAACAATATAAAAAATTCTGAATTTTGATATCTGTATGACAAATTATGACTATTTTTGTAACAAAACGTAAATCTGTCCTACCCTAATAATTTGATGAAATGGAGTGTGCGAGACTAAATTTTGAGGCGTTTTGATGAGTATTATTTTTAAGCTTTAGTATTATCTTATTTGATAAGTATTAAATATTTCAAGGTCATTTTAAGTCGTTCATATGATCTAGTTAAATGATATGACGTTGACATTATTTCATTAATAATCCAGGGTGATTGATATGTTTTGAGGTTTGTTGTCATCTACCTTTTTCATCATCGATTATTTCTCAGGTGAGTCTAGCACCGCCCCTTTTTTAACTCCATTATTTATTTTTTATGGACCTATTCTTTAGTACGATCGACATACATTGTATTTTTCATTCGATTGTGTCGTCAATTGAGATAAGTTCACGTTTTTATTGGTGATCGACTACGGGGAATTTGTACTTTTAGTGTTAGTTTATTTTTAATACTCTTTTCATGTTAAGTTTACCACTCTAGCCAAGAGTTGCCCACTCGCCAATGGATAATTCTTGACAACATCAATAGGCGGGTAAGTTCAGAGATTACCCCACCTTTTAGAGAATAGAGCAGTTGGGTTTTGACCCTAAAATGACTCAACGAGTGATATTTGTCACTCGAGTCAGCTTAGAGGCTTATACATGTAGACATCCCGAGTGTAATTATAAGTATGATTATGGATATCCATATCTCCATCATGAGATTTATTTTGTATATTTCTATATATGTCTCTCGATCCGACATCCCTGCGATTCCTGTTATTAGTTATATTATCCGTTCTTTACATTGATAGGTATTTTGCTCATTTACAATTATATATATTTGAGGAGTATAAATATTTCAATTTTACGTCGTATAATCCTGCTGCCCATTAGCTATTATTTTATCGTATACTCTCATGTGTTTTCTTTCCTTTTTGCTTACATGTACCAGCTTTCTTGATATTTGTAACCATTATCCTTCTTTGAGTTTGTATGTCATGTGATCCTTTGCTAGATTTTCGCTTAACTTCGCAGCTAACGATTTTACTCTGTCTGTTTTCTTAAACAAGTTCACAGGTTTAGCTGGATGTCGTGGATGCTCAACCTTGGACCTCATAAGATCGCATGCACCGTTTTTTGATTACTTTCCAAACCATCTATTAGCTTCCGTGTTAAGATTTGATATTTCTATCCGTTGTTGAACTATTATATTTTTTTGATATTTTGAGTGAGATTTTTGTCTATCTATTTTGGATTTCTATGCTTTCTTTCAGGGATCTTGTAATATTGATGTTTGTGACTGTTATTCGTTTGAAAGTTTATTTCTTATTCTAAACACTTCCGTGGACTTTATTTAATATTTGGATTGTTCACGTGCCGGTCATGCCTTTTTTGAGTTTGGGATATGACATAATTTAAGACATTTTTTATTGTAATGCATATTTCATTGGTTTAAAATTTTTTGTAATAATTTTTTTTATTATTCAACACGTATTTTGAGAAGTTTTGTTATTTATCTTAACGATATAAAAAAATTAATTAACTATATAATGATTAAAGTATAAAACTTAAACTATCATTTATATCTTACGATAATTGAAAAAAAAATAAAAATATTTGATCGTTATTCAAAGTTTACAAAAGTCAAATTACTATAGAAATTATTAGACAAAAGAAATATTATTAAACAATTTTTTCTGGATTGCATCTGATAATCATTAATTCATTCTGAAACTACCATAGAATTTGTAATCTTTATTTATGTGGAGATTCATGTCCAATCATATGGAAGCTTGGCTTATTATGTCTAGAGCCAATAAAAAATCAACACAATCACCTGTTCAAATCTGTGTGTGTGGCTATTGTATGTTTTTTCCCTTTGGTGCGCGGTGAGTCATGGTCAAGAATCAAGACTAGTAGTATGGGTCAGCGAACCTGAGTTGAGCTCGGCCGCCCCGCATGTGCTGCTCTCTCATTCTTGTCTTGGGCCACCCGGGCCCAACCGAATCGACTTGGCCACATCTTCATATATTTCATCCGTCCATTAAAAAAAAACATGTCGTTAGATAAAGAATGAAATGGGATTTTGATATATATAATTGAACAATCAGATATTGTTTTATTCAATTTTGACATCAAATATTAATCGTAATATTATTAGTTTTATGTTTTCTTACTATACAAGTGACGATATGATTAAATATTATTTTTAAATGTTGTTTTTTTATTAGATGGAAGGAGTAATATTTACGCAGTATTCCTTCCGTTCATATTCATGCAACACTTATTTATTTGAACGGTCTTAAAATATATACAATATTCTTTACTTAATAACATTTTCGTATAAAAGATATCAAGATAATTATCATCTATTACAGTACTCTTAATATCTCATTTGACATTAATATACTAAACCCCATTAACACTTAAAAAATATTCTTTTTTCATCAAATTTTATATAAATTTAACACACACATAAAATCATGTTGTCCATACTATGAAACAGAATGAGTAATAAATAAGATAATAATCTTGAATTACTCTGTATTTTAATAGAATTCGATATTTTTTTGTCAAACGGAGTGTATCCCACCAACACAGGTCGTTTTAGGGCTAGTTGCAAGGTCATTTCGTTCACATTAATGAATTTCTTGCTAGGCCTCGCTCGTAATGCTCTCTGAGATTTTTGACTGGTAAAAACTATGATAATATAAGTTATGATCGATGCTAGGTTATGATCAAATGTTTCTTTTTTAAAAAATATCATAAGATATTAATAATAATAAACATTATATATGATATCCTTGTATCAATTATAAATTTAAATCTATCATTTTAAATGAATATAAATAAAATTCCTTAAATTATATATTAAATAATATAAAAAACATTATATTAATTATGTGACTGAAATAAGGTAGTAATAACAAGTAAAATACAGCAAGTCTAAAACATTATTGTTACAGTTTCGTTCAATCATTGGACCATGAGGACACTAACGTAGAACGTTCCAATTTAGGCTTCCCAATCATGCTGTTTTTGTACCTTGGGGACCGATGGGTATGCTGTTTTGTGTTTACAATTAATTGATTTTAATTGAATGAAACATAATTATTTGATATAAAATTATATTTTTAATAAATAAAATATAAAAATCATATAATTTTTTTATTTTTTATTTTTATTTTATATGAGTGTAATTTTGAAAATTTCTTTTATAAAATATATTTTATTTCATAAAATGTTATTGATTTTAGTTATCGATTTATTGTTTTTATTATTAATTTTAATTTTTATAATTTTGTATAATGATATCAAACAATCAGTTATTTCAATTTTGATCTTATTTCACCTAAATCACAACAATTTTCTCTAGTTTAGGCAAAAACACTAATTTAACGGTAGCAGCTGCAGCCACATCGCAACAACGATTGGGACAAAATGACCCTGACACACAAACATATATACGTAGTTTAACATGTTTCGGATGATTAATTGGAGCTTTTGTCGTAAGCCAACGCAAACAAAGGTTTGACTTGTCGACCTCTCTTTGCTTTTGCAACTTGCTATTAGTCCCAATCCAAGTTTCATGGCTATAGCTCACATTGTAAACGCTTTTAAATCTGCAGATAAAAACAGGCGCAATAAAACCCACTTGCATTGTCCCAAAAGCGATCATCTTTGATAGATCTCTTTGCAATTGGCTCATGAATATGAACCCTAAAGCGCAACATACACGTTATGCGAACTAAGTTGCTCAATGCAAGTAAAAGGAAACATTAAGCATGTGAAAACGTTACTATCATAGTATCATAGGATATCATGACCTATGTTATATATATCCTAGATATAATGTTGTGATAGTAACCACAAACACAAACTTTATCGTGTACCCTCTGTACATATTAATAATAATGTTTTTCTATTTGATCATATTCAAAAAAAAATTATAATGTTTTCATTTTTAATAATATTTTAATATAAAAAAAATACTAAATCAATTCTATATGTTATAATACATCCATTATTTTCTCTCACAAGTATTATAGTAAATCCCATTATCATAAAAAAACATTTTATTCTCACTAAAATATATATAAGTTGACCACTCGTATAAATTTTTATGAAATGGCAAAATATTTTAATCATTATGGTATAGGGAGAGTATGATTTATGATGGTGTTGACTTTTGTGGTAGCGATCCAATAGCTATATGCAAAACAAATGAATATTGGAGTCTCTTAAACTCTACACACAAAAAGTATCATGATTTTTGTTCTGAATTTTCAATTTTTAGTTTGAACTTTTGTCATGATTTTTCATGCCAACCGAGAACGAAGATTGGTATCACGGTTTCTCGGAGCATGTATAACAGTGATGTATATTTAGCATTTGAGTTCGTTGTTCTTTAATATCATTTTCGATCGACTACTACGCGACCTTCTTAAGCTTCATTTGTTACTTTTATGCCATGGCCCCACAATCTGAAGGAACTGTGTCTCGACGGTCCAGGCGAGTGCAACATCATATGGACAACATATATTCAGATGATGCTATGATCGTAGACTGCATTTACAAACGTATCAATATGCTAAACCACAAATGTACAATCATTAAACATATCATTTTCCGGTACCATGTGTTTATCTAAGAAATGTTTCTCTTTTATCAATTATGCTGACTCGATAACAAATGTTTCAAGTGTTTGTAAAACATCGGGATAACAACCGTTTATTAGATTATTAGTGGCGAGGAATCATTAATCGTGGATCAACCTAGATATCATACAACTTACTCAAGCTGACATTGATATCAAGTTAGAATTTAAGCACATGGCATGAGGCACTGAAACTAGGACGCAACGAGAGGACCTAATTAGGTCTATTTTGTTAAAGCTAAAAGAAATCGACCAAACAATTTGTTTCAATCACTATTTGGATTAACACAATTTCAACAATTCACCTTTACAATTCATAACTTCACCAAACCATCTAACACATAATTGTACAACGATAAAATCAAAAATTATATTAACATTCAACTATGACCTTAACATGAATGTTGTTCCGGCATATAGATAGAAACTCGGAAATGAATCTTGCTAATAAAGGAACACACGTGCAAGTCACGTGCCCGACATTTTCTAAGCATCATCCATTTCTCCCAACTCCGTCGATTTATTCCGACGACGGAGAAGGAAAATCGAAACCCTCGCCGCCGCCGTCCATGGCTTCCTCGCTTCTTCGCCGACGATCGTCGCCGGCGCTCAACGCCGCTGCTTCTCATCTCCGCCTTCAAGGTTCCAATTCTCCTCCTCCTCGTTAAAATCAATTTCATTTTCATGTAAGCACCGATTGATTAATGTGTGTGGATACGGTGCATTAGCAGCTATTGAGATCATTGAATTGGAAAATAGATGTGATTAGTTGATTGTTTGCGGTGTTGTGGTCGTGCTTCATGAGATTTTGGAGTTAGGTTTTGATTGGGATGTTACGGTGTAAGCGAGAAATTCAGAGCGCATAGTGTTGCGTGGAGTGGTTCGGGCGCGTTTGACAACCCTACGTTGGATGAGTGAAATGGATGCTTGATAGACATTTTTTACCCCGCCCTGTTATGTTGTGCAATGTCATCAGGAAGTGTCGAGATAGTTATACCGTATAATTTTGCTTTGCCTGGGAGAGAAAAATTGAGGAAGATTGAGAGATAATCTTCCACATTCTTTCTGAGGTTGTCAATACAATATGAAAGACGTCAGTGAGGTAAGGAAAATTGGAAGTGGACATAATCCAGGTCTTCTGTTGGTTTTGGTTGCTATTATACGATATACTACTAGTTAATTGGGTATTCTTACAACATTCTATCTTTAGCCCAATCTACGTGATGTTTAGTTGTTAAAGGAGATTTATGCAGTATGCAAGATTGATGAGGAGTTTCAGCTTGATAAGAAAGCTCTTTTCTTTTCTCTTTTGCTAACTTATAGAATGCAATTGGGTATTTGTTTACTTTTACTGTGCGAGGAAAAAAAAGCTGCAGGTTCATGCTATTGTCTTGTACTGAAATCTATAGATCACTTTGGATTAGTAGAGTAGAAACAATGCCTTGTGTCTACAAGAACTAATTTAGTGCATTATTGAGTTTGTTAGAGAAATGATACTTAGATGTGTAGGGCTTCATATTTTCCTGTTCTTCTCATCCCTTTTGGTTATAATTAATTTTTTGTGTAATTTGACCTTGGTGCTTTTAGTTTCCTCATATCACCTGTGTTTCCTCAGATGTGATAAAAATGTTTCATTCACCCTTGGAGCTGAAGGCCGGTCAGCGATATGGTGGCTGCACATTCTTGTTTCACTTTAGCAGCTCCAGTGATGCTGGCAAGTTTGATTTTACTGATATGACGTAAGAATAAAACCGCATGTCTACATTGCTATTGGGCTTAATTGAATTTGTGGGTTGTGACAAGAAAAAAAAAATGTGAAGGATAAAACTGCATGCACTATGCCTTTGAGTTTCTGATCTAACTTTATTATTTAGGCCGGTTTATTCAAGACTCAAAACCATTTGCATATGGTGCTAGCATACTTTTATTTCTCTCTTAAATTTTCTGAAGTAATATCATGGTGCATATGACATGATCATGATTTACATTAGAGACTCTCCGTGTCTTTTGGGCCTTTCACAATTTTGACTATGCAATCATTCTTTAAGTGCAGCCGCCCTCATACGTGGTATCAAATTGCTCGAAAGAAGAAACGCAATGTTTTCCTGCATGTGGGTCCCACGAATGGCGGGAATACATACCATGCACTAAAGAGGATGAAGTCCAGCTCAACTGGTTGATGAAGCCAACATTTTGTGTTGCTGTACTCAGAAAATTAGCCTTTCCCATCGATGGCAATATTTTGTCTCAAATATCAAAAAGCGTGACTGTATAGTTACCTTCTCTCGCCGAGGGATATATAAATTCAAGGTACATGTGCATGTAATGTTTTACGTATAATGATTCTGGAAGCTTTATATGTGATTGCTTGCGGACTTTCCAGTGGCATTACCAATTTTGAGCCCATGCCACAAAGACGCCCCCGTTTGTGATAACAATTCGCACCGAATTTGCACAGCTGCATAATGCCAACATTTTTTTGCCAATTTGATGACAGAAACGGATAGAAAATGGGGGATAACATCTCTGTTCTGTAGTTTATGGTTCACTGTCTCCACAAACACGAACAAGACAGGTAAAAGCATATCCTACTTCTGAATATTTTCAATCTTTTTTACCTTGATGAATTGCATGGTTTTGGTAGACAAAAATATATAGATGGCAAGAAAAGGAATTTGGTGGTGATCACTTGGTGGCATAGCTATCTGAGTCTTTTCCCAAAGCATTAGTTTGCTTTATGCTTTGTTCAAGAAACCCCATTTATTTTGTGTTCCTTAGAAGAGGGATGACACTGATTTCCACTAGGGCTTATTTCTAAGTTTTAGTTTTCGCTTTATTTGGCAACGTAGTTCAGCAAAGTTTACTAAGTCTATCTTCTGCTTAGAATTGCAGGCTACAATGTTCAATGATGCTGCCACTGAGTTCGATGTTCTAGTGGCCAGCGATGCAATTGGAATGGGTCTCAACTTGAACATTCGTAGAATTAAATTTTCGTCGTTGAAGAAGTTCGACGGTATGGAGATGCCAGACCTTACTACCCCTGAGATCAAGCAAATAGCAGGTATATAATATCTGATGCTGCTGGCTCATAATCCGACGATTCTTTACCTTTTCTTCATCTGCTGTGGCGAGAAGAAGTATAACAAAAGAACACTATGTTTCATCAAAATTCAACTTTGTGTATCCAGAATAGCTTCAAGCCTTCGTTATTATGACGTCCTGTGGAGTAAATCAAATCATAAAGTTAAAATATGTATAGTTATTGTTATAATTATATAACTGTTGTTTTAATATTTGATTTTATTTCAAAATTAAATGAGATCAATTCAAACTCAATTATACATTTATTGATGAATTAATCCAATTTAAATATTGATAATTGAAAAAATAAATAAAAATAACGACGTAACAACCATAGATATATTTATATTTGATGTTAAATTTAAAACAAAATTTAATTCAATTTTGTTTAACATCAAATTTAACTTGATCCCATTTTTATAATTCAATATCAAAACATAAATATAACAATACATGGTTCATGATCGAAACTTGCTCATACCTATAATCCATAAAATTGGGACTTGAAAAAGGGGGGACGAGTCACAAATTCGTGGTTTCCCCTTCGTGAGTGCACCCATTGTCTCTACCCAGGTCAATTTCATCTCTCTCTTTCACGGTTTCCTCTTCGCTGTCCCTCGAACGAATCCGGTCTTTGCACTACAATTAAGTGTCATTCATTTATCTCCTCAAAATGTACTATACGTTGATTCGCTTAAATAATTTGCCGGTACGATTAATTAGGTTAATCAGGTTAGCCGATTGGGAGTGAAGTGGAGTTGTCAGTGCCGTTTCTCTCCTTACCTGAGGTCAGATTCGACACCCCCGAAGACATCAGTAAACAACATCTCTATGTAAAAATAGGGGTAACATCCGCCTACAAATTGGAATATCATAATTTTGTTACAGCTCGGATTAAGAATGTGCTGGATTGGTTTTTGCTATTTTGTTGTGAGTTGCAATTGATTATGTAGAATTCGAATCCGAGAAATAAATAGAGAGGGATTGCTCTTTCAGGCTTGTAGCGTCTTATAGCAGACTATCCATCTGTTTGAGGTTTCTGAAGTGCATTGTAAATTCGGTGTTTTGCATTTTATGTTTATTTTTACTTTTTAAATTTGGTTTTTGGCGGCACCAAATGTACTCTTTTGTGCATAGAATCCGTATTTAATATATCGATGAAGCTAATATCATCTGTTTCATACATGTGCCTTCATTGAATCTCCTCAAATGTAGGATCAGACGTTGGGTGGTATTCATGAACAGGATGTCGTCCCGTGTTGGGTTAGGGTTTAGATACTAAAGCTGATTTTGTAGTGACAGAAGTTCGGGGTTGGGCTGTCGTGATGACACTATATGATCAGTGCCGGGAAGTCAAGTTTATAAGGACCAATGTGGCTCATATGAGAGCTTAGCTGAGTCTTTGAAGTATATGATCAGAAATCTTTTAGATCAGGTTGTCAACTGCTGGAGCACAGAATGGTGCAGCTGAGGCATGTAGAAACAGGAAACAGTTTGGCGCGATCTAGGACTTGTAAACATGCCTGCAGTAAAAAAACGTATTTGTAAAACAACGCTCTTTTTATCAAGAACTTCTAGTGTTCCTCTATAACACGTCATTTTCATTGTGACTCAATCTCGCATGTCATGAATGCTATAAGAAGAAAAGAAGGGGCAAGAGAAAGAGGTGGGAGAAAAGAGAGGAGCCAGTATGGGCAATACCGTTTATCAGGGTCAAAATTTCTAACAGAGTTCTAGTGTTCATCTGGTGTCTTTCCAAGTTAGCACAAGAAATTATTGAGCACGAGGATTCATCGAGCATAGTTCTGTATACAAAGGGGAACAACATAGAAATACATTCTGCATAGTGTTGTATATGTAGGGGTACATCTGATTCTCTATTTTGTTCTAATATTATCAAGAGGGGCTTCGTTTTAGGTAACATCAAATCACTGGTGCGTTAATTCAATTACTTATGTTCTTCACTGTGGCCTTCGGGTTTCAGGTTATTCTTGGATACATTGACACAGGCTATTGTGCTACAGGAGACCTTTCTCTGGTGAAGCATAGAGACACACTACACAATGAAAAGGCCCATGCCGTGGAACAATGATCAGGTTGTTTCTCTTGACTACTCAGATAACGAAGCCTCTGATGCCAAGAGGTCTGCTGAAACTACCAACATAAATATATCTGCTGCTGAGGCCTTTGTAGACCAGTTTATAGCAACGAAGCCTGCCAGTCTAGCTCTTGAACTCAAAACATTTGAAGGTAGTTGAGCACTTGAAAGATGAGCATTGTGTTAACATGCGATGAGCCTTGAGTCTGCAAGGCCTAGAAGGGGATGAAGGTTGTTTACTAGATACATATTTGCTTCTCGATGCAGATCCATTGCTTAGAAGTGCAAGGATGTACCAGGAGTACATGAATCATATCCCAATCCCAAATGTTCGTGGATCTCTAATCCCATGCAATTCATGGCTGGCTCTAGCCAAATCCATCAAGGAGCTGTATCAGCAACCCCTCCATTATCTTACCAACAAGCTCCTAAAGCAATGGGACCAGGCCGGATTGGAAACCGCAGATCACTACAAGCCGCTCGACGCCATTATTCATCCTGTGAAAGCAGAGCTGACCATATGGTTGATTGAGGAAGTTCACAGGCTCACAGCATCTCCGCACCATATCGCCAAGCTATGGCTGGAGGAGCAGATGCATCATTCTTTCATAGACCCTATCTTCCCGCAACTCTGAAGCCATTTACTTGGATCTGGGCTAATCTTTTTCTTCCATTTCATGATTCTAAGATGATGGCTCGGGTTGCCTTGCTGGTCAGTAACTTGCATCAGGTCTTATGCATGGTAACTGCTTCATTCTGACTGATGGTCGTGGTTTTTTTTTTCCTTTTTTCTTTTTTCGGTTCTTCTGATGTAGAATGGGCTGTAGGTTTGTAGATGTGATCCTACCCAGGTGCTTGTTTTAGTGTTAAACCCATTATTGTGATGAAAATATGTACTCGGTTCAAATAAACTCAGTATTGCGATAAAAATTTGCTGCTTCCTCTCGGTTGATGGTTCTTGATATGTGTGGATTAGAACATCTCGGCAGCAATGCCTCTGGATAAACTTGCAGATCGAGCGTCGCAGATATACGCTACTTATCCCTTCTCAAAAGCTTTGGTTCAAAGCGAAGTTTGAGAGAAGAGGGAGGCCGCTACAGTTTCACAAGCTTAAGCGGTTTTTGGTTTCGATTTGAATCATTGATTAATAATTTAATACCATGTATATTACTTATAGAACATCTGGGGTATACCAACAAACATTTTATTTTATTGTTTATAATATTTAATTTATTTTATTTCTGAAAACCAACTAAGAATTTAGCAAGAAAACAATGTCCAAATGGTCAAAACATGTCAGTCTTCTCAAACTGGGTAAACCTAATCCGTCATCCTTGGCTTTCCTGCTATCAGTATCATCAGGTAAAGCTTTTTTCTTACCGTAATTTTGTTGCTTGCCTTTGTTTAACAGGTAATTGACATGATTCTGTTGACACATGAGGGTAAATGCCCCTGACATCTCTTTTTACAGGTTTACTTTCTGATTTTCTCTTGTCATTTGGTCTCATGTACTACTAATATTAATCTGTTATTATACCTTAAAACTTTTGAATCTTGACAATCTTGCAAACCATTTGACAATCATGATAGTTTTATCTAGACAACGGGAAAAAGAAAAAAAAAAAACGTATTCATATAATCTCATAAAATATAGGATATGAAAAAAAAACATCTCTATATAACAAGACGATATACATAAATCTTATCATTATTTTTAAATCGAGAGATTGTTTTCTGATATATGTCCTAGGCGTCGGAGGGTGCGGTTTATCTAAATGATGGATCAATTCTCAAACATTGTTCCCATATCAAAAGTTATTTTTATATGATTAGTAACTAGCTTACACTTCCTTCCACAAAATTTTGCTTTATATATGATGATCACATGCCATTATGCGAAGGCCAGCTTTTGTGACCAAAGTGAGGATGCAATGCATGTTTTTCATTCCATGTCCCAGACATTATCATAGCTTTGCACTTTCCTCTGCTAATGTACCCTGTAATAGCTTTTTTCTTCACATATGAAGTATTGTCTTTTATTTTGTTGAGCAATGTTTGAACAAGTGGTATAATTATGAATACCAGCAACCAGTAAATTCGAATGACAGAAAGCTTGAGTTTCAATAAATAATAATATCTCGAGTTTCAATCGTATAAAGCAATAGAAAAACAAATCTTTAAGAGTTTTGCAGTTGGATATTTATCACAAGATCATGAATTTCATGATCGATCAAATGAAAAGCTAGAAAACAGTCGGGGACAAGGAAAAGGAGAAACCCAAAATGGAACTAAAAATATGATTATCTACAAAGAGATAATCATCGATACGCAAAGCACAGTTTAGGCTCAGAAATAAACGTGACCTCTTGTGTCATTGAAACCAGTCTGTTGCAAGTCAAAACATTTTCTCCTCTTTCTCCTATATTTTTGTCATACACATTAGGATAAAACTAGCATTGTGCACATAATTAGTCGGTTTAGGTACAACCTTCACCTACCCCTTTGGACCAAAAATAGCTGTGTGAAGCTGAAAAAGCTAATGGTTTGTTGACTACAATAATAGAAAAAGGGTAAAAATGAATAAGTCGAGAAATTAATTTAAGCTGTAAAAAGAGGTTGGTACTTGGAGTGAGCTTGAAGCAAGGTACTCCAATTCTAGCTATAGAATGAGCAAGCCATACAAAAAGAGTTTATGAAATAGTAGTACCCTTGTCTTATTTTTTCTTCAATGTCAGTGATTGTTGAGATATCACTGATACTTGAAATGTTTTTATCATAAGTTTGAATTTCAGGTAAAAGAGATTTACAAATTGATATAAAAACATATAGTGATTGTTACTGTTTGGATCATAAAATCAGTAACTTTTATTTGTGACATTTAAAGACCAAGAGTGTTTTTCTTGAACATTTAGAGGTATTATATATATATATATATATATATATATATATATATGTATGTATTATATATGTGTTGGAAGCCCCATAAAATTGCATTGTGTTAGGTGTACTGAGGAATTAGTTTGTATGTAGACATAAAGCTATGAGATAATGGACTCTATCTCGTAATATTTGGCTGGCTTGGCTTTGATGTAAGACAAAAGTTTGCTTAGATGAGTATTAAAAATGATCACATGTGGTTGTATATGAAATGGAAAGCCATGATTAGAGTTCATATTAATTGCATTCTCGGAACTACAATTATAAACGTTACATCTGGAAGATTATGTATGTTAGGAAAACTTTTGATTAGTACTGTGCAGCTACGCATGACATTTTTTCATCACATATCTTACCATACAAATCATAAGTTATTTATAATACAATGTTTTGAGTTTGTTCTGATTTTCTTCCCTATATTTTTTAATGATTCTCAAAATACATGTTGAACAATATCAAATACTAGAAGATATCAAATATAGGAGAGAGAGATTATATGTTAAATGCTTCATATTGACATATATTTATTTATAGGTAAAAAATTTTGTGGTATGAAGTCGATAATATATAGGGAAAGAACTTATATGTGTGTAGGTGGATGTTGCACAAATGCCAAAAAGAGTTTGCTAAGGATAAACAATCTTTGTTCTAATCATGTGGTTAAAAGTTTAGCACTTCATGTGACATCGAAAATAAATAATCTATCGCATTGCAATATGGACAATATTCTTTAATCTCGACCTCCTCAAATCATGTATATGATAGGATTATGCAAGTTGTTACACTGTGGTATGAAGTCAATAATATATAGGGAAAGAACCTATATATGTGTAGGTGGATGTTGCACAAATGTCAAAAAGAGTTTGCGAATACTAAACAATCTTTATTCTAATCATGTGGTTAAAAGTTTAGCACTTCATGAAACATTGAAAATAAACAATCTGTCACATTGCAATATGGACAATATTCTTTAATCTCGACCTCCTCAAATCATGTACGTGATAGGATTATATAAGTTGTTACATTGTCTTTGTCTATTAGACGTTACACAAGTGATACATGGATATGATTATTTGACCTTGATTAAACTTTATGTAAACACATATGGCAAAAACACGTGAGTAGACATTATAATAATAACAACATTATTTAGAAACATTATAAATAGCTAAATACTAAATCTATATGAATAGATGCGGATGATCTCAAAATAGACAATATATTAAATCATTGGTCATAACTACACAAAAATCATATCTTGATCTAATCACAACATCATTAACACCATTAATTTTTTGGTTAAGCGACATGCTTATTTAATCTGGTATAAACGCCTCTCATTTTTTAACAGTCAGTAGTTTTCATCTCACCCCCTTTGTCTTATCCCTTCTCACTATACTATAGTGAAAGAGTCATACTATGAGAGTGGGCCAAAAACTCCATTGAATTGAATACTCTGTTCCCGCTCATCTATCTCCCAATTCTCTCTCATTCACACACTTTCCTCTCCCTTTATCGGTAACAAAAAAGAGAAGATTCAGATCTACTCAAATTTACCCACACAGGAGAGTTGAAGGTTGAGATTGTAGGGTTTTGGTGTTTCAGGGTTCAATTGGGTTATGGATAGTCCAGAAAGGGCTCAGGTTCAGACACCCATTTCCAAAAACGAGGTTAATTTGCCATTTTTGTTTGATTTGATGCTCAAATTTTGTGGGTTTTTTTTTGGTGTCAAAGTCGTAAAAATTGGTGCTTGGAGAGCATCTGAATGCTTTAGGGTGATGTGGGTTTTGTGCCCATGTCTGAATTCGACTACCATTTTGCAATTAGTGCATGGTTTGGTGCTTAATTTTTTGTGAGTTTTTCCAATGTTGTTCAATTGCTTGTATAGCATGTGAACTCCTGTGGTTTATCCTCAGTGACCCGGGTTTGATCTGGCTTTTTTGTTCTAATTGGGGTTTAAAGTTAACCCCTATTGATTGTTATTTTTTTTTGGTAGGGTTTGGTCATGTGACTTGGGTTTATGCTATGTGTCCGTGACCAGAGGGTTGATGAAGACTTGGTTTTCTCTAATTATGTGATTGAACAAGTTTTCACCAAAATACCTTTATGGCCTATGGGTGCTTTGGTTGAAGGGTTCGGATTCTTCTGAAATTGTGGTTATAGGGAAATTACATGATAAGTGATGAAAACAGAAGTCGGCTATTAAAGTTTGGATAGCTGGCGATGCCTGTCTTCATTGGGAGATCTTGGTTCTCATTTTCGACATATGTTAAAGATCTTGACGAACTTCGAGAGATCTGTAGTTATTCCTCGCGATGAAGATACGTGTTGAATTGCGAAGTTGCTTTAGTGGTCATTGTGTAGTTTCTAAGATACTGTTCAGGCTTTGGTCGAATACCGACTATTCACGCTTGTGTCATTTGTATAGATGATCAATTTTCGCAAAATTGTTCTCTCAATTGTGCCGAATCTTCATATGGTTTCACATTTGGTTTTCTGCTTTTCGGATGAAGTGATCTTTGGTTTCGAAAACTTACCTGTTATAGTCAGATATTCAGTAGGTTCATGCTCCTGGAGGTGCGGGGTTTCTGGTGATTGATGGATCGATTTTGCGTCGTCATTATGAACTTGCTAGTTCTAGATATTCAATACATTTCCATTCATAACTTCGTTCATATTTGCTATTCTATGTTTTTTCTTGCATCCTCAAGTATTTACGTGATTGATGATTCTTTTGTTCATGCAGGATACATCTCCATATTCGAACTACGTCAACAGTCTTTCTCCTATACCTATAAAGCCCATCAAGGGGAGAAACATTTCACAATCATTCAGTTCCCTCAATTTTACGTCGCCGCCACCTGTTTTTGCATCTCCACAAGTGAATCTCCAGCAGGAATCTAGATTCTTGGAAAGGTAATGAAATTATTATCTGCTAGGCTTTTCCTAATTGTCTAATTAACAATTAGTAATGATTGGTAGTAGGTCTCTTGCTTAACTTGACGCTTCTGCCTCAGCCATCCACTCTTGGAGTTGACAAAGCCTGAGTTTACATCGAACAATGACAGAACGGCTTGTGGTACCGAAGGTTCTATGGTTGCTGCTCCGCAGCTAGAGAGCTCCTCGACTGAAGGAATTCAACATGCTGGGATTCCTTTTGATCATGGTGCAGGCTTTCTTGTTCATGAAGCCTCAGGGGATACGATTGAAATGCCAATGGAATTGAGATACTGCGGTGCTAATCCAAATTGTACGACAGAGATATCTTCTTGTAGTGACATGAGATGCAACACAGACACATTCCGTTCAGTTCCATTTGGCGAAGGATCTACTGCAGATCCTTTTTTTGCAGCTGAATGCAGTTCTCATGCCGCACAAGAAAACAACGAGGAGACTAACTCTTATTTTGACTCATTGATTTCTGATGATGTTGAGTTCATAGAATATTGCTCACCCAATGGAACAGTTGATCTAAAAGGGGAGTCTCAGAGACCAAGGAATGTTGATTTTTTGCCTCCATATATTCCACGCTTCTTTCAAGATGTCGTAAACAGTCAACAAAACATATATCATCCTGGGTCCATGAGCTCGGGTTATCAGAGTGGGAGCAAAGATCAATTCAGTGAATCTGGAGAACCCAGTGGGGAAAATCAAATACACCAGGTGACAGATAGCAGCATGATGAATCACTCCATGAACGATTTCCGGAGCAATAGTCCTAGTGTATACTTGGAGAATGAGGTAAGAAGCTGTTTCCCTTTGCTCAAGGGAATATTCTTTATGTTTATTTTCCCAATTTATTAACTCATATGTTGAGATGAAAAAACCCAACTCTAGGGTTATGGGTCTGGTTCAGTTTGTAGTCGAGATTCGGTCTGTTGGTCAATCTAATGCAAATATAGTTGATATGTAGAGGGAGATGATATATTCAGTGCCTTTTCATAAGACTAGAGCACATAAGAGCGCTGAAACACATAGAATTTGCATATTTTGAGTTTATTCGAAATTGCCATGGATATTTTTAAGTCGATCCATTAAACCTGATAGAGTTAGACTATGATTACCAATGAGGCTTTTATTTGTAAGGTTCAGTCAGGATGTGCATCCAAAAAGAATAACCCGTTTCCTGGCATGAATAAGTTCTTTGTTGCTCTTTGTGGAGCGCTTCCAACTTTTGAGCCTTTCAGTTTTTGTTCTATCATATATTGTTTTGTATGATGTAGCTTACGTCCCATGGTCATCGAGTCACAAGAAGGCGCTGCCTAGTTTTCGAGCATCCTGTTACTAGGAAGAATTTAGAGGGCGGTCCATTCTCCAGCTCTTTGAAACCATTACTCGAGGGGAACAATGGAAACATGAACAAGCAAATGGATCCTCTTATTACCAGGAACAATACACCGCCATGCCTAGTGTCTGGAATTGGATTGCACTTGAATGCACTTGCCGTTGCTTCAAAAGAATTTAGACATGTGAAGCAGGAAGCAGTGTGCTCTCAAGAAAACACTGCAGCAACTGAGAAAACTACCTTGGAATGTGTAGCAAAATCATCAGATGTTGCCTCCTTGAAAAAGGAAATGGATCTTGGTGAAATCACGGATCAAATTGCAGAAGAGGCCTCTCGGGCATCTGTCAGTGTGGCCGAAGAGGAGTTGGGTCCGAATAGTCCCAAGAAAAAGAGGCACCATACCGTCCTTTATCTTCTTTTTTTTTTCCTTTTTAAACTGAAAACTACCGACCATCTGACCATCATATGCGTGTGAGATTTTTGTTTTAAGCCTTAAACCCACTGATTCAATGCAGGCGCAAGTCAGACAACGTCGATTCTTGCAAGCGTTGCAAGTGTAAAAAGTCGAAGTGCTTAAAGCTGTAAGTCTGCTTTCTCTCGATGCACATGATGCTTATAAGTTGATAGTTTAGCACTTTGTTATAGCCCGTGTAATGGTTGTGGTTTGATGCTTAGCTTTGGCCGTCTGTATTCTGAGTGCAGGTATTGTGATTGCTTCGCTGCTGGTATCTTCTGCATGGAGTCATGTTCCTGTGAAGGTTGCTTTAACAAGCCTATTCATTCAAAGACTGTACAGGATACTCGTAAACAGATTGAATCAAGAAACCCGCTTGCATTTGCTCCTAAAGTGATTAGGGCCGCAGATGCCTCTCCTGATCTCAAGGTAGAAATCTGCTATTTATTATTGCTTCCCACATCTGGTTTTTGGCTCCCTAGATTTTAAGCTTAGATGCTTGCTACTTTTTACAGTTTCACTCATGATTTTGATTGATTTAAATAAACTATTATCTTTTTGCAGGATGATTCAACCACCACTCCTGCATCAGCACGGCATAAACGTGGATGCAACTGTAAGAAATCTGTTTGTCTGAAGAAGTATTGCGAATGCTATCAGGTTTTCCTCTTCACCTGGATTACATGGCTTTAACTTCTGTGATTAGCTTACTAAAAGATCGTCCTCTGATTTCAGGGTGGTGTTGGATGTACTGTTAGCTGCCGATGCGAGGGGTGCCAAAATTTATTTGGCAGGAAGGATGGTAAGTATGCTTTTTAATTCGTGATACAACGAATCGTGAATCTGGGAAAATCCTATCAATTCTCTAATATTTCTTTTTCGGAGATCACTAGTGGTTTGCGTCTTATTCACATTATTGGATTGGTTGCTTTTTACAGTTCCAGGATCATTGATGATGACATTGGACGCTGAGATTGAAGAAGAATCACCTGGCAGTGAGAATAGTTCCGCGACCCAATGTTTTGTCCAACCTGAAATTCCAAAGAGTGAACAAAATTCGGAATCTGCTATTCCAAGAACACCTATGCAAGCCTTCAGGTTTGATGCTCTTTCTTTGCCTAAGAATCTCGGCCTAACCAGGAAAGTAGTGCTTGGTGATGAGGCCAGCCGCCCTCAACGTCTGTTAATACATACTGTAATCCTCCTTGTTACAGGTCGTCCGTCGCACACCCCATCTCCTCGATGGGCAAACCTCCATTTACACCTTTCAGTGTGGGTGGCTCGGGAAGTTCATTTTCCGTGTTGCACCCTTGCAGGGGGTCATTTGGATCAACCTTCCTCCGGACTGAACCCAAAATCGAGAAGCACGATAACATATCAGGAGATGATCTACCTGGGATTCTCCAGGACAACAATAGTTCGCCTAGCAAGACCGGGATCAAGACCCTTTCTCCAAATAAGAAAAGGGTGTCTCCCCCCCACCATGATTCCGGGAGATCTCCTCCATCCGGTCCGAAAGCTACTAGGAAGTTAATATTGAAATCCATCCCCCAGTGCCCCTCGTTCACTCCCGATCGTTGAATGGTTGATGAGTTCGAAAATAAAGCATTGCCCAACAAGGTAGCTGCATCCTTTCATCTCTTACCATTCGTTTTTCCAATGTATGTAGTTCATGTTCGTCGTTCTTTGACCTTGGCTTATTTTTTATCCTTTTCATCTCCCTCCTCTCTCGCAATGGGGTGTATAATAATGCCTGTTCTGTTCTTCTGTATCGAATCTATCTACTTTCTTAGTAGAAGTGCTTCATATATGGTGTATATGTATCGTGAGGTTGACGCTGAGGTTCTATCTAATCGAGAAGTTCTTTAAACATGTTGTCTTTCGCTTGGTTGGCGGCTGCTTTGCTTGTCACTGTTCTGTCACAGATTTCTCTATAATAGCTCTAGCAAACAGTTCACGGTCATGTCTCTGCGGCACAATGTATTCTTACATTCGGTTATACAGTCAAGTTTTTATTCATCGTTTGTGTTCATCGATGGACGATGTAAAGCGCACAGGAGTGCAATATTGTGATTTACGGTCTAATCCATGTGGCGGCTGTATATGCGAATTAGTGATTCATAAACATCATCACTCGATCATCACCTTTTGCTAATTTTTCGTGTACTTAGTTGTCGCACTTCTTGATAATAGGTCGGAGAGATCAAAGTGTATCATACAATTCATATAGATTTCAAAACTCTATGTGCTTGTGGCATGGTGATTAGTTCGCATGCCGTTAATCTGCCATCCACTTCTGTCAATCCCGTGTACAAGATTGTTTCCATCGCTCCTCAAACATGGAAAAACATGAGTGCATAAGATGGCATGACGCTTAGAACAACTTCACTACAAACCGCTGAGGTCCTGGAGGCAGAATCTAATCGAGATTCATAGGAGATTGACCATGCCGACCATGGCAGAAGCTTACCAAAGAAGGCCAGCTTCCTCACAAAACCTGGCTTTTTTCACATGGGCATGAACGGTTTGTAGGAGCCATGGCTCCCATCAACACTCAGTTCAAGCCAGCAAACTGTTAAAGGCGATAAGCTGTTGCCGAGCATCCTCTTGAACAGGAGCCTTGGTGTCCTGTTCATCAACAGCACCACCTTCAACTCGCCCGGACCTCAAAATGTAGACAGCCTGCCAGCGAGCCGTATACAATCTGTAACTGTCAGCATCCTGGAGTAGGGATTCTGCCTCACCGTTGTTCACCCACCCCTAGCAAATTGTTCATATCATGCAAGTGATGCTGAATATCAAGGCACAGTAAACCAGCAATCGAAGTCTTCTTCTCCTGTCTAGACTGATTTAACCTTCTACCGGTTGCTAGGAACTGAATGAAGATAATTTTCGATGCCAACTTCAACAATCTGTGACACGGACTGGGCTTGGAGTCGGGTCCGAAACATGGCCCGATCCAAGAAAAACTAACCCTAAGCCCAAAATCCGGAAAGTTCTCTACTCTTCTAGCAAATTCCCCAAACTTGTAAATACTTAGCTATTTACCTAGAAGAGTCTAGAACATGCTTGTAAAACCTAGGGTTGGAGGATTCTAGACATCGGGTTCTAGAGCCTTCCATTGAGATGTATATAAGGAGGGCTTGGCTCATTGGCCAAACCATCCTCGAAAACTCAAATCAAGCAATACAAAGCATCCAAGTTCTCCCCAAACACTCACGCTCTCAAAGTCCTTACTCGGTTGCTAAGCACTCTCACAAGTTTTGAGCATTGTCTCGAAAAGCAAAGGCTGAACTTAGATACGAAGCCAAGCGTGTCTAGGTGCCGCACGGTCTTGAAAC
>LIEC01012594.1:0-10944 GCA_001925005.1 Drosera capensis | reverse complement strand
CCGGAAAGTTCTCTACTCTTCTAGCAAATTCCCCAAACTTGTAAATACTTAGCTATTTACCTAGAAGAGTCTAGAACATGCTTGTAAAACCTAGGGTTGGAGGATTCTAGACATCGGGTTCTAGAGCCTTCCATTGAGATGTATATAAGGAGGGCTTGGCTCATTGGCCAAACCATCCTCGAAAACTCAAATCAAGCAATACAAAGCATCCAAGTTCTCCCCAAACACTCACGCTCTCAAAGTCCTTACTCGGTTGCTAAGCACTCTCACAAGTTTTGAGCATTGTCTCGAAAAGCAAAGGCTGAACTTAGATACGAAGCCAAGCGTGTCTAGGTGCCGCACGGTCTTGAAACATTGAGCCCGTGACATCTGTCATGGACATGGCGGAAGATAACATCAAGGTGTAGGAGCATCTGGCCCCCTTTGCTATCCTTCAAGAGAACCCAAGTCGGACATGGAGGAGTCTGAGTCAGATGCAGATTTGAGCATTCTGATATGCTCCATAAATACTTCAAGTAAATTGTAAATCATCCCACAGCTTCGATGATAAACATCGTCTGCCATAAAACCATGCACCTCGTGCTCGACTTCTATCCAACTCCAACCAGGAACCTTTTTAACTCCGGTCTCCCTCATCCGCTTCGTGAGATCAGCTTTCTCATCCCATTTCTTAAGACGTCCATACATGTCGGATAGGATAACATAAGTGGTGTGCTTCTCCGGCTCCAGTTCAAAGAGACGACTCGCCACCTGATCAGCAAATTCCAGATCACCACAATTTCTACAAGCAGCCAATAGCGTGAGCCACACAGTTGTATCAGGTTCAAAGGGCATTGATTCGATCAAAGCTTTCGCCTCATCTAAGAGTCCAGATCGGCCAAACAGATCAACACAGCAAGCATAATGTTCCATTCTTGGCCGTATACCATGATCAGATTCCATGACTTTGAGAAAATAGCGACCTTCTGCCACTAGGCCAGCATGGCTACAAGCGGTGAGAAGCGCGACAAAAGTTATATGGTCAACCTTAACCATTGCTGCCATCATTTGATGAAAAAGCTCAAGGGCTACTTCACCTTCCCCATGCTGGGCATATGCAAAGAGGATCGTGTTCCAGGCAATGGTGCTGTATTTTCCCGCATCTTGAAATGATTTTCGAGCATCTTCTAGCAGACCGCACTTGGAATACATAAAAATGATTGAGCTCGTTACATGCTCATTTTGTTGCCAACCAACTTTAATAGCCAGCGAATGAATTTGTTGGCCTAACTGAAGGGTAGCCAAGTCAGAACATGACTTGAGTGCAGCGGAAAAGGAATAATGGTCGATTGCAACATCCGTTGACTGCATATGCACAAAGAAATTCAGGGCATTTTCGCTTAAACCAGCTTGCGAGAAGCCGGTTAAGACTGAATTCCAGGAGACGGTATCCTTCCATTCTAGCGGCTCAAACAATCGCAATGCATCTTCCATAGAGTTCCCGGTTGATTTAACATACATAGCTATCAATGAATCGGAGATTGCAGTGGAACACTCCAGTCCCCTCTTTATTACTAACCCATGTATACACTTTCCAAGGGATGCATGAATTTCTTCAAAACATCTGCTTACTAGACTCGTATATGTGTAGATGTCGGGATCGAACCCAGAAGCTTGCATTTCAAGAAAGAGCTCTAAAGCAAGTCTAGTCTCTTGATGTTCAAGGTATGCCCCTAACATAGAGTTCCATGATACTATATCACGGACCTCAGCCGCATCCTCGAAAACTCTTCCAGCATTGTCCAAGGATCCACACTCGGAATAAGAACTAATGAGAGCATTGCAGACAGTATTATTTGAAGTAAGGCCATGCTTAAAGATTTTCCCATGCATCTGCATTGTCAAATTACAGTACCGGGAGTCATCCAGAAGAGTAAGGAGCGGAGCAAAGGTCCCATCATCAATCTTCATCCCCTCATCCTGCATACCACGAAAGAGCTGAAACGAACTCGCGATGTCATTCTCCTCCACGCACCTCGCGATCAGTGTATTCCACGAAACAGAATTCCGTTCCTCCATCCTCTCAAAGATCACGAACGCCTCGTCAACCCTCCTACACTTAACATACATTCCCAAAAGCGAACTTCCCGTAAACACATCCTTCTCACAAGCCATCTTCACAATCAATCCATGCATCTGTTCGCCCAAATCAACCTCCCCGTCACACGCAATCCCCTTCAGCACGCTCGCAAACGTGTACTCATCGACCCAAAACCTACATCTCCTCATACTTTGAAACAAATCCCAGCAGACACTTACGTTCCCGGAGCTGACATACCCCGCGATCATCGCATTCCAGGAAACGGTATCTCTGTGTGACATTTCATCGAACAGGTTGTTGGCGTCGCTGATTTTCCCGCATTTTAGGTAACCAGTGAGGATCTTGTTCGCGGTTGGTGTGAAGTTGAAGGTGCCTGATTTCACTGCCCAGCAATGGCTTGCAACTGCATTGTAGAGGGAGAGTGATGGTTTGATCGATGAATGCAATGGCCTCATCAAAGAACTGGCGCGATATTGGAGACCAAGATGCTTTCTTGTATTTGTCTTGTTCAAAATGGACGATGAGAAATTGAAGGTCTAAAAGTATATCTTGGAAGGATCAAGGATGAAAACCAGCTTTGGAAATATAGATTCCCAGAGTATGTTTATTATTGAATACGCCCAATTATGAAATAAAGAAGACACATCAGAAACTTCTTGTATTGTAACACAATCAGTTCTAAACTTCATAACAAAATGTCTCACCGATAAAAACGACTGCATTATTTCATAACTCTTGCACTGGACATTGAAGATATACTTTGTAATTTGATAAGAGTCCTCGTTGTAGGATACGTTGGTTAATGTATTCATCAGGCCAGTCAGCGCGACGCCAAGATATTTTTGGATGTAAGCCACCCTTTGCTTCAACTCAATGGTCATGGCTGGAGCAGAACGTATATTTAAACACTGATGCTAATGTCAAAACCAGAACTTGGTCTTCCACAGAGACATGCCAACAACGATCTGTCTATCTTTTGCCTACATCTACAAGTGGAGAATTTGCACCAGTATTCACTTCACTATTCTATCAGTTGACATTCATATATTCACTCCAGTTAACAAAGATCAGCAAAAGCAACATGAGAAGTACTAAAACAAATGCAACGTTCTTGGCATGTCTGATTCTCCTAGTACTGCCGCTCCTCTGTGCTGCCCATTCTCGTCGAGTTGTTGCTGCTCGTCGACCACCCTCCGATACCACTTGGGAGAAGTTACTTGTATCGCTTCAAGCATGGAAGAGCTACCATCATTATCCGCCGCCTCATGTTTTGGCACCGCCACATCCTCCGCCAGCACCGTGCCCACCACCGCCATCGCCATCACCCCCACCGCCACCAAGTCCATCACCGCCTCCGCCGCCATCACCGCCTCCTCCACCAAGTCCGTCGCCTCCGCCTAGTCCATCACCTCCGCCACCGCCTATTCCATCACCACCTCCGCCACCATCATCACCTCGACTGCAATCGCCTCCACCTCCACCTAGTCCACCACCACCGGCGCCACTTGGCTCATCGCCGCCTCCACCACCACCGGCGCCGCCCCCGCCCTCAAATTCTTCTTCTACAGACTGACATATGGAGTATTTGGATGCCAACATCTATACTATACAACACTGTGGATCCTGTCATTTTTCCCGCAATGAAGAGTGCTAGATTGATTTTTTCTTTTTCCTTAAAAGTTTTTATACAAGGGAAACGATACGTCCAAGATTATATTTTTACATCTAAGATTGACCCACCCACATCAATTTTTTGACAAAAATACCTCTTCCTCGCATAATATCTTTGGAAGTAATAAAATGAACATTATTGAAAGTATCAATTCCCTTATATAATTGTAAATTTTGTCGAGTGCATAATATATTTTCATCTTGTTATTGTGTTCTATTGATTCCTGTAATTCTTTGTTTTTTATAATCCATTTGCTATAATAATAACAATGATGATATTCTTTTCTTTCCAAAATAATTGTAATAGTTTGATCGGAAGTTTGTCAAGGTAAATTTTGAGTTACATCACGTAACGATCGAATATCATCTTTCGTAAAATTATCGTGAAACAGTATGATAGTTTAAGTTTTGCATTTCAATCCTGAATCGTTGACGTAATTTTCTTACATCGTTAAGACTAATATATAATCTTCTCAAAATACGTATTGAATAATATAAAAAATGATTTATTATATTTATTTTGGAACGGAAAAAATATAAAACTTGAATCTTCGTGCATGATGATATAAAAGCTTGAACTTTTATCCGTGTTGAAACAAACAAAAGTGATCCTCCCTCCTATTAATTTTAATTATAACATATTGATCCGACATAAAAATTTATACGAATATTGAATTTATATAAAATAATAATATTTTTTTAGTGACAATAACACGTACGAGAGGAGATAGTAAATTTACTATAATAGATATTAATTTGATTTTTTTTATATTAAAAAATTATAAAAAATAATAATACTTTATTTATTATAAAATGACTAAAAATATTATAATTAAAATGGAGAAGTGAGTATAAAATCATAGGAGTTGCACGATGTCATATCATTATATCTCCGCTCACATTGCTGATTACGGTGATCAGTGAATGCACTTATTTTTATAAATAGGATATAAAAGACGTGTCTTCCATTTTGTAAATGCATGTATTTTTGTTAAGAATAAGAGAAAAAAGGATTGAGAAAAAACAGAAAAAAACTCTATTCCAATTTCATATCACTTCCATAACACATGTTTATTAATTTGTCTATAAGATTTTTTCCCTTTTTTACTTCTTTTTTACAAAGGATCATTTGAACAAAGCACCATCCTGAACCGGCAGGACACTAGCCCGGTCGGGCTAAACCATTTGAGCAAGAAAGCAAAAACGAAACCAATCACTCACTCACCGACGTATTGACACGGGCTAGCTAATAACAATAAGCCGTGACAATATGCACAAAAACCCTAGCGAACCCTGAAAATCCCCAAAAACCCACCAATTAGACCACCCAATCTCCACAATCAGAGACCCAAATGGCAGAATCAGGTTTAGAATCAGCCAAAGAAGTATCCCTCAAAGACAAAGGCAACGAGTTCTTCAAAGCAGCGAACTATCTGAAAGCTGCTGCGCTATACACTCAAGCTATCAAGCAAGATCCCTATAATCCGACTCTGTATAGGTAAGACTTTGATTGGCTTTGGGTTGAGGTGTTTGGTGGGATTTGGGGAATTAGGTTTTGGAGATGGGGTTTTGGGAGGAAAGGTTTGATCTTGGTGATGATTTCAGATTTGGGTGGTGGGGTTTAGATGTTTGGTGATTTGGGTTCAGTTTGATTTTTGTTGTTATTTGCTGATTGGAAATGGGGGATTGTCAGTGTGTGGTTATTGGGAATGTTTTGGAGTGAAGGAAATGTGAGTATTTTGGAGTAAAAGGGAGATGAAATGGTGTGGGATTTTATATATTATGGAAATGAAAGGAATCGATCATCAATCAATCGGTTGATCATAAGATAAACAAAAACGTTAGCAAACCTGAAAAGTTTCTCACAGCAGTCATCCCTCAAACCCTGCCAATTACGTTAACCAGCCATGCTGATGCAAATGTATCAGTTTTAGTCAGCTGAGCAGGGATATGCCTTCTTGTGGTCGCGACTTTATATCATAGATTTTGTGTGGTAGTATGAATATCTGCTAATTTGATTTTTTTTTAAATCTAAAGCAGATTCTAGGATTATGATTGATGATATGAATTTATGTTTCGTTGAGTACTTGGGCTGAACTGAAGTACTTAATGTTATAGGATTATGAATATCTGCTCGGCATGTTGTTATAAGCTTTCTGTATTGAATTCTTGATGTTATTGGAAAATCGATATAATATCTTCTTGTTGCTTGATACATTATTCTCAGTAACCGCGCTGCAGCCTTCTTGCATCTTGTTAAACTCAACAAGGCACTGGCTGATGCTGATATGACAATTTCCTTGAGTCCACAATGGGAGAAGGTAAATGATCTCCGTACGGGATTTAGTGGTCTAGACGCCCTAATATATAACAAGGTAACTTGCTCTCTATCAGGGATATTTCAGAAAAGGATGTATTCTAGAGGCACTGCAGAGATATGAGGAGGTATTTTTCTCATTTATTTATTTTAGTATTATATGCCTGATAGACTTACCCAACCCTAATATTTATGTTTGTCTACTGGATAAAATTGTCTCCAATCCCAGGCTTTGGCTGCATTTCAAGAAGCTTTGAAATATAATTCCCAAAATGCCGAGGTCTCAAAGAAAATTAAGAAACTCGAACAAGTGATCAAAGAGAAAAAGCGATCTAAAGAACTTGCTAGTATTAGATCTAATGTTGATATGGCAAGGCACATGTCTGCAGTGAAATCTGAGCTGGTGAGTGAAACTTGTGTCCTGGAATTTCTTGTTGGTCTGGGCAAATCGTTGTGTCTGAAGGCATCCTGGACTTGTTGATACTGGGTTAATGCTGCAACAACTTTTAACATTAATAATCAATGGAAGGGGGACCATGTAAATTCTTAGCGTTAATAAACTCTTCGCTTCTGAGTTCTGACTGTATAGATCTGTAGCATCAGTTGATTTTTTCATTTTTCCATTTGTATGTCCTTTCTGATAGGTAGTGCATGGATTTTCCACGGGAAAGCAGGTTGTGCTGTTGCAAATTTTTAGTCATAGGAAGCACTTAGTGGGAAAAAAATGCTGTTTTCTTCTTAACCTTTTGTCTAGAAGTAGTATTATTTTGTGGAAAGGAAGCTACTCAAAGCTAGGTTTGGTCTTGCCCAAGTCATGGGTAGGCGATACTTTCAGAACAGAGCTCGATATTTTTTTAGAAGAGAGCTTAACAGGATATGATAGTGAGGAATGGGGAAGAGAGGGGTGAGAAGGGAGAGCTACTCACGAGTCCCTTGAATTTATTCCATAGGTAAGGTAAGAATGCTTTAAACAGGTAGATTCCCGGTTGCTAATTGTTGGAATGATGGAATCCTTATGCTGTCGATTTGACAGTCTTCCAAGTTGGTTTAGCCTAATTCATTAGTAGTTTATGATCTCACTAGACAAAAGACAAAATCCATACCTTGTGCTCTCCTATAAGTCCATTTTTTGGATATCCTGGCTGCAAGTAAGGCTTACATGCTGTGTTCATCCGAAGATCAAATAGTTTCTCCAAGTCCAAGATAGGACCAACATGTCCTCAACTTTGCAGGTTGAAAAATATGGAGGTGAGGAATGTTGCCGGGACATGTTCTCGTTTCTTGTTGAAACGATGGAGACCGCTGTAAAGTCATGGCATGAAACTTCCAAAGTTGACCCCAGAGTCTACTTCCTTATTGACAAAGAAAAAACTGATACAGGGAAATATGCCCCTGCTGTTAATATCGATAAGGTATGTAAAGCTTTTTGCTTTGTTTGATTCTTTGTGATATCTTTCAGATTTTTGATATTGTTGTAATTATTTTTATTTTATTTTTATGTCTTCACGGTGCAAAATCGTTTTTGAATCTTGATCGTGAATCGTTTTCTTTGACCATGCCAGGCCTTTGAATCTCCACATACTCATAGCAGTTGCTTCTCATTTCTTCGAGAGTATGCTGCAGAGTCTTTTTCAAGGGCAGCTTGCTTAGTAGCTCCCAAGAGCAGCATAGCTTACCCACAGGTATTTTACCATTTTCACTTGTTCTAATAAGGATGCATATGCTAGCTTTGCAATGCTCTGACGGTCTGACCCCTCCTTTCCCTTTTTTTTCCTTTGTTTCTTCTTTTTCAACCATTATTCTTGTTTCTAACTTTCTACATAACTTACATGCGAAGCTAATATTTGCTATCATTTTCTTTTAATTGCGTGCATCCACAGGTCTGGAAAGGTGAAGGAGCTAAAAAATGGAAGCATGGGAAGAATGATGGCTTCTTTGTTCAATTTGAATCACCTACGCTGCGAAAACTATGGTTTATTTCTAGTTTGACTGAAATGGGGCAAACGTTCTGCAAGTGAGCCTCGACTTCTTTTTCTGCCCAATTTCCTGGAGTTTCATTTATTTGTTTAATTTTGTGTTATGAGCTTCTTAGTTACCCTAGTATTCTTTGATTCCTGGCGTTTGGATTTGCTAAAAGATGGTTAACATTTCAGGGATCCTGAGATACTGGGTATAACAGACAACCAATTGCTGCCTCGCCTGTACAAGTGAAATCCAGATCAATATGAGAGCCTCATCTTTTAATCAGTGAGATCCGAGGGACAAACCACATTTCTCTTAGCTTCGTCAACGACATCCTGGACAACTAGCCTTGATCTTCTGAAGCTGAGACAGTAGCGGGAGGTGTTCTCCATTTACTCCGTGTGCTGCCGTGAGTTCAAGTTTTGTAAAGCGAATGCCTGTCCTAGGTGGCCATTGATTCGGTTTGGCTTTGTGGTTGTTGCTGAAGTGTTGATTTCTGTAGACAATCCTGTTTGATATAGCGATTTTGGTATGCGTTTGTTCTCTGCATTGCGTACTCAAGACAAGTCTGTGAAGAAAATATGGACTTGTAGCATTTTATGAAACATTTTGAAGGCATTCACTCAATTCAGATTAAATCGCAACGTCAAGAATTATAAACCACGGTCTCTTGTCGAATTTTGGTGAGGGAAGATGAGATGTATTCGATCTTTAATTTTTTATTTTTTATTTTCTTCGGTGAGAGGGTGTTACTTCCAACTAACCCATAACTATGTGGTTGCAAAAGCATGCCTATATAATCATGTCGTGTAAGAAGTGGAAAGATCCAAATGTAAACAATCCATAAGTGTCAAATCCCCCCAACTTCATAGTAACTAAACAAACAGATCATCATCGCTTGGCCTCCCATGGCGGATTCCTCAAAAAATTACTTGCAAAACGAGGTTCGATCTCTATATCCGAACACCTGCATCTCAATTCTTCCCTCTCTTGCTCTCCAATTCCTCTCTCTTTTTTCGAATATCGTTGCATCTGCTGTCATTAGGGTTTACAATTTTTCTATCTGCTTAACGTTAAATGATCGCGCAACGATGCGAATCTCGTCGTCGATTGATATCTCGTCAGCCATCGAGATTATAGTGACAGATCTGTTGAGGTTGGAATTGGATTAGTCCATCTTTGATCATAACAATGCAAAGTCCTGTTTTGTTCGTTTCTTTGATCATCAATGTGATTACGACGAAGTGCGATGTGATGAGGATTGCGGGTGTGTATTTGGAAGAATTGTGGTGTGGATCTTCCTTTTTATAACGATATAAGTAGATTTCGACAACATGGGGAGAGCGAGGAACCGAGATTTTAGTTGCGCCTAGTTGCTTATTTGCTCAATCATTATCGTTAAGAATAGTTTACCCGACGAAAATATAATCGAAAATACTTGCGTGTTTCAAAAGTATATATTTGTGTGCTTTAAATGCATCTCCATCATCAATTTCCTTTATCTATTTTTCCTTTTTTTAACTGAGCAAGAAATCAATGGTCCAGATTCATTTGAAACACACGAATAGGTGTTTTTGAAACCCATAAGTATAGATCTTCGACCTTTCCACTCATTCCAATGGGTTTTTAGTAGGATCCCCCTAGGTTTAATCAGTATAGGCTCCTGTTTAGAGGGGGTTTGATTCATATAACTGGGATCGCTGTGTTTATTGCAGAAATTGGCATTGTGAAAGTATATTGACTACACTGAGTACCTTATCATAGGGCTCTAACTTTTTCCTTAGAAGGGAAGAAATTCTGAACTTCGCAGCTCCACATTCTGACTTCTAGCTAGTTAATATAGTTTACGTTGAAATCTGAGAATATCCTCGCGAAAGGATATTGCCTTCATGCCTGAGCAGGACAACTCTGGGGTATATGAAGCCAATATGCAAAATTTACACATGAAAGAGCGTTGTCTTGCCACTTTTATAAAGGAGCAATACACAATTTCAGCAAATCTGATGGGTTTTCTTTCTAATCAGGGTTCTATGTTGTCCGGTCTTCTTCGATGAATCAATGATCTGTTGAACACATCTTCTGACAATCATGCTTGATGGGCGCCGACTCCAGGTTGAAGTTTTGGCAGGTGCCTTTTAGTGTCGTTTTCTCGAGGCTGCATTCATCATGGAAAGAATAGGATGTTAGATACTTCTGCATATTTCCTGCGAGTAAACTATAATGCATTCCATGGATGGTTTTTACTTGCATGGTATGAGAATAGAGATCTGTAGTAGTTGATATTTGTGAGTGCAGAGCAGTTCGAACCACATTCGCTGTTTATGAGAGAAACCGTGGACTTATCAAGCTTTATAGACCAAGGGTATGGATAGTTCTGAATCGTGGAGCCAACTTGTGAAGTCGCCGCTGCATTCTAACAGCCTTCGGGACATTTCTTCCTTCCACAGATGGCCTCCTGTAGCTCGGCTGCCTCTCATAGTCTGGTCGTTGCTTTGGCGCACTCTGTGACCTCACCTTTTTCGCCTTGGATGATTCCGTGTTGGCCATATAGTTAGGATAAAGAGGATAATCATATGAAATCGCTTCAGCATAGTCTGGCTGAGGAAAAGCAAATGGGAGGCTCGATGGATCGAACTTTGAAACAGCAGAGTGGTACTGTGGGCTGCTTTGCTCTGTGGTGAAAGAAAAATCTTCCAAGTGCCCGCTGCAGGTTCTTGGGCTCATTTCAGTCATGGCAGATGGAGCGGGCGAGAACTTGTCTTTGTCTTGCTTTGAGTTTGCACGTCGATGAGTAAAGAACCTGTTATCTATCAGCTCGATCGGTGTATAGTTTGAATAACAATTTCTGCTTTTTGAGCTGCCTTTTGATTCTCCAAGATCCATTTCCACTATCTTAATATCCTCATCCATTTCC
>LIEC01012588.1:0-73524 GCA_001925005.1 Drosera capensis | reverse complement strand
GGGGGACGGGGGGACGGTAGCATTAGCATTAGGAACAAGATGACACAGCATTTACAGCCTCCATGGGAATGTAATGCCTAAAAGTTTTTGTTCAACCTTGTGGGCCAAAGGAAATATTTGAGTCATTGAGGATTGAAAATATAACAGAAATTCAGAATATAGAAATCCCCATGAATTACAATTTGAGCCACCAAAAAGAAATCATTTGGATTTTGGCATGATAATTTTTTGGGACTATCAACTTGAACTGAACATTATGGTATTTGTTACATCACCACCTCCTTAATTCCATGCTGCTAATCTGTTAAATTGAAACTCAATGTTTCCAACACAAACGTACCTTAGCAACTAGGGGAAAAAAAAGGGTAAAACCACAGAAGCTAGAAAAGGAAGACGGTGAATCAAATGATCTAAACTGTAGAACAAATCACATTGTCAGGGTATGCATTGATTCCTGTAAATAATTGCAGGATTTAGAAGAAACAATGAAGAAGTTTCGGCAGCAGTGGTAGCCATACAGGAAACCCAGAACGAACTTGGGTGTGCAGCATGGTCATAACGTCTCGGAGACCTGTAGCAGTAAGTTGTATAAGAGCAAAAAGAACCGTAAGCATGTAGACATGGATAAACATTAAAAAGCACATTCATAAGCTCAATGTCAAACTCTTTGATCCAAGGTTCATGCTGCCAGTCCCATGCTCTGTGTCATGCTAAGCATGACTAAGCAAATATACATATAGAAGACCTCTACAGTAGAAGAAAAGAGAAAAGAAGATTAAGCTTACATTAATAGGCATTTCAGCAATGACGAGATTCATGCTTTCTTCAAGGCTTCTGAGGCTCATGACCTCGCCTCCGACCACCATGTTGATCACAATCCCATCTGCACATAATGTTAGGTAGGATATTGCACCGTCGACGGGCAAACAGAAATTAGAGCTACTGTAAAATTTGAAGGGAAAAGGGATCAAGCACCTGGAGCTAAACAAGTAGCCGTCCGCCTTGTGTATATCTCCTGCAAGCATCATCTCATGTCGGATCAGAAGGCAATACAAATATGTCCCACCAACTTGGCAACAAAAAATCAAGTACAAAATTTCTGAAATGGAATAGACATGATGTTGTGGTATACATAAACTTGAAGCCTAGAGGTATACTACATTTCTGTATCTAATACTACAGAAATAGCCATGTTTCAGAACTTGAGGTATGTTAAAAAAGGTGCTGTTGGGCAATGAGTTATTGACAATCGAGGAAAGCATTGCATCAAGAGTTCATTCTCTTTTCCCAGGATTGACAACCAGTTAGGATTGCAAAAGCCCGGGAACACACTCTATTGCACCAGAAGTCTAATATAAATGCTTCTCGGTTATTCTTAATGGGGAATGAAGAAGCACCTTCTTTGCAGGTAGCTCATAGTTGATCAGAACACGAGCAGAGAGTTGAGGCTCCCCGGAAGAAAAAATTGGTAGGCAAGCGTCTGTAACAATGATCATATGAGACTTCTTCTCTGCTCCACCCGTTTCATCTTCAGCATCTCCTGCTTGAGTAAAGATATTTTGATGCCATTTCAAGGAAGCACCATAGAAATTCTGCAAAACTTCTGCTCGGTCTGTTTCTGAAAGATCACTGTACTGGGCACAGTACATAATAAAAAACCAGGTTAAGAAATTGCCTATAACAGCACATGAGCACAGTCCAAAGTTCAATCAGCAATAAGTGGAGACTTGAAAACGTAAGAAACTAAGAAAAGACCCTTTAAATGAGCTTAAAACACTCAAAAACACTTCAAAAGTGTAAAAAGATTGGACAGTTTTTCCACACTCCAAGCGTTCCGTTTTTTTTTTGCTGTCTCTGTTTATGTAGTAGAAGTAATATCTTACTACACGGACTCAAGCTGCATTTTATCAGAATCGCTTACAAAAGAAACTAAGACAGCTACACAGAGCAAATTCGTGAATAAGATCTGAATTGCAAATCAGGGTGAAAACGATACTCCCTTGGAAACCTTGAAAATGCAACTAGTTAAAGAAGAATACCTACGCTTTTTACCCTGCAGTTCATTGCTAAATCCTCTATTTTCCAAACTCTAGGAACCTAACCACGTTACAAATTTTGGTAAACCAAATTGCAGACTTAAACTTCCGAGGTTTCAGCACCACAATAGTAGCACATAATGTTCCAAGATATCAAACACTACATACATCTACACAATTTTTTTAAGAGGAACCAAATCAGGTAAGAGAATCCGATAACCATGTGGCAGACGAACACCTCCGAGGTTCCATCACTGACATTGTCAGCTAACATAATATCTCACATTCAGGATCTTAAAAATTTAACTCACTGAACTTTCCAAGGAAATGTACTAGAGATATATACCACGGCCGCCGACGAAATGAAACCAAGTCCAGATACACCGTAACAGACGGCATCGAGCTCATCACGTGAACTACAACACACAACAATAGGCAATCCCGGCCTCCTTCCTATCACTCCAAGCAGATCCACCAACGTTTCCTGCACAACGCCACACAAAACCTCACAAAACAACACAACGAATCAAACGCACTTGCAAGCAGATGAATCGAAGGCCAAAATGAGTGTGGTACCATTTTGAATTGGATTCTGTCGACGGCGAGGTAGAAATGGCGATTGTTGCTGCCAGAAAAAGGATCGATCAGATTAGGGTTTGCTCAAATGCAAAAGCCGAGGATGGAATAGATAGAGATTAGAGAGAGAGAGAGGAGACCTGGAATTGGAAGGTGAAGGAGATTGGGATTCTGCTACAATGGAGTCGATCGCCATTGTTGCCGATATTTGACGGGGAACAGAATCGGTGCCGGATTTGTTTTGCTGCTTCTGTGTTCGTTCTGCTCTGTTCTGTTCTGTTCTGTTTACGGTTACCAGTTGGCCATGACCTCTTCTCGGTTACTAGTCAAATCAACTCGATCTAAAATAACATTAAACTCGAGCATTTTTTTTCATTGGTAGAAGTTCTCTAGTTGCGTCCAACATCTTTTTTCATACTTTTTTTTTCTGATAGTTAAATTACATCATCGAAGATATGTGCATTCCATAAAACAGAAAATTGGTTTCTAAGATCCAACAACATCGACAAAAAAAAAAAATATCCTATAAACTAAACACCATAATAATATTGACTTGTTATGATGATAATTTAAGTCATCTATTTTAATTTTGAATTGACATAATTTTATTACATCATTAAAATAAAAAATAAAAATTATTAAAATACGTGTTGAATAATATAAAAAGTCAAACTATTATATATATATATATATATATATATAGACATTAAGATATGTTCTTTATATTTCGAACGACCCCCATAGATAAATGTTAGTGTATAACGAACTTAGTATGTTTATTGTCTTTTTTTTTTTCCTTTCTGTTTTTAAGTTCAAGTTCAATTTGCTTATGACCTCAAGTTGAGGAATATGCTGGACCAAAAGCATATATACTAATACAATGTTGTAGGATCTTAATGAGTACTGTTCATACACGAGGATGTTCGGTTGATATTAAACAACAACAACAAATAGGCATTGCTAAATTAACTACAAAGCCCATTATAATCATCTGTTACGATTACCCACATCAATTATATGAGAAACCATGAAATGATGTATAAATTAGAAAGATTCTTTTTACCATCAGACTAATCTTATGGAATTGGACTTTTTTCTTGGACCCTTGGGGATGATCTCGTTGAGACATTAGATGATCTGGAAAAGGGCTACCCGATGCTTAAAGAGTCCGAAATGAAAGTCGTCTAAAATGGGTCATCGCAGCCGTCCAAGGATCAAAACAAAAAATGATATAGGGTCCTTGATAAGGCTCAGAAGGAAAGGCCTTGTCTGATCTGCGAAGAGTCAGGAATAGAGTCGTCCGTGAACGTCCGATTCTCAAGAGGTGACGAATGGGATTGAACTCTACTCTTGGATTTTGGATCTTACACCATCATTCTCATGCATCAAATTTCATATACTCGTACATAACACAAGAACGTTAGAAGCACAAACACCTCTTTACTATGAGCAAGAAAACAATGTCGAACAAACCCAAACACAAAACACCCAAAACCATCTTGCATTATTGGGGCAACTCGCTTCGCAAGTCGCAATCGAAGTACAAAAGTTTATTAAGTTGAAAGTTAGCTAAGCTAAGCGTTACATATGATAAAACAACATGATGGGGACAATGCTACAATCAGACAAATCAAATAGGCCAAGTACTTCCTGCACTTCTAGGGTTGGGTCGGGTCGGGTCGGGTTGGGGTTGGATCAATTATGAAGATTCAATTAAATTTGCCTACACAAATCCACTGGTTAGATCGTTTTTGTCGCTGATTAACCAACCATAATTTCCCCGAATCAAGAACGACGACATGTACTCGGTCTTGACTTTGTGAGCCTAACAGAACAAGCCACCACTTGTGCCCATCGTCTCAGCCTCGTTTTCACTGTCTCGGGATCATCACCTGCAAGCAGAGTCACACTATTCAATGCAACACAAACCCTCTAGCCCTTTTTTTCATATTTACGCTATATCGTAAAATTCTCGTGTAACAAAAAATCGAGTCGGGAAGTGAATTTAAACACACAGAGTAAGTTCTCATCGTTAATGATTCGATGCAATTGCGAAGAACAGTCAATCAAGTAAAGAGACCATAGTGATACGGTGGAATAGTAACTCTCAAAACATTTCTCACCACACATACTAATCAAGGAATCTGAAAGAGATTTTTATTCAACTACACCATCGATGTTTTAAATCAATAACAAATTTAGTTAAATTACGTATTGAATAATATCTTTCACGAGTACTAATCTAACTCACCGAGAGAGAACATGGTGAGAGAGCTACAAGATGAAGACGGCGACGCCACCTCGGGCGACGCCACCTCTGCCGCCACGGACGACCCCATCACGACCTCATTATACTGCCGATTCACCTTATAATAAAACTCCAACGCGGGAAGAGTCATCGACAACCTCTCATCAACCACCTCATCAGCACACTCCACCTCGAACCCGAGCCCCAACTCGATACACGCTCTCAGTTCCTCGATATCATCTTCCGTCAAACTCTTCGTCCTCCGACGAAAACTGTCCTTCCTCCTCAGCCACGCCTCGTCGCGGTGGCTGTACTCCGATGACGACGACCACGTGTTCTGTTTTAGAAGAGGAGCCGAGAATCGCATCTGCTGAGGAGGCGGCGGAGGCGACGATGAAGTCATGGTGAGGTGAGGATTTGTGAGAATGGTGTGAGAGACGATCTTGGAGGCGGGTGGGGAGAGATATGTGAGGAGAAGAATATGGGAAATTTTGGGGGGTTTGTTGAGGAAGCAAAGGAGGGGGGACGGGAGAGTGGGGTCCAGTGAGTTTTATGAGTCTGCTTGGTTGGGTTTTGGTCAATGTGACCTGGCTTTCCTTTTAGTGATTGATTGGTGTCTTTATGTTTAAATTAAATAAAGGAAAATATTGAATACACTGCTGTTTTTACTGGATTCAACAAATCAGTAAATATGTGAGTGAATATAGCACTCGAGGAATACTATGTCAAAAGGTTTGTCGAAATACACGATATGTATTCGTTCTATTCATTGTAAAGTACTCATGATGAGTGGAAATCTGCTACGCAAGTGCAGAGAATAGGGAATGGTGCCCTTTGGACAAATTTTTCTAAACTTATAAAAAAAAACATCGTTTATCATTCCACAATTTGATTTGAAATTAGACTAATGAGAAATAAAGTGATAACCATATTATTAAAAAAGAACAATAATAATTGTTTATAATCCCACAAGGATCATAATTAATTTTTTTTCTCAAAGGACAAATATGTATGTCAACCAATAAAATAATGGGCAATGGGCTCAAGAGTTTGATACTATTAACCCATAAGCTTGTGTGTTTTTTTTAATGTATGTTTTGTTTTATTATTTTAAGATCTTTTAATTTGAATTCTATTTTATTGGATTTTCTAACAACTATATACATTATGAACAACAAATTCCTTATCCGAATATGATTTTTTTTTGTGAGTAAATATCCGTATATAATTTTTGTAGAAACATCAATCCAATGCACATCCATCAAATCAAAGCCGAATACATAACCCGGCCCACCAATTCAAAATCCCAAGATCCAATCGAGGCCCAGGCCCCAAATCTCCATCGCCCAATCATCTCTTTCCTCAGCTCCTCATCATCTTCTTTTACCCACACAATTTCTCCCCCAAATCCAATCTCTGCAATTAGGGCTAGGGTTTCACGTATCCATCGAATTCATCGACGATGTGGCACGAGGCGAGGAGATCGGAGAGGAAGGTGCACGACATGATGGACGCGGCGAGGAAGCGAGCTCAGAGACGAGCCGTCTATCTCGCAAAACGACGCGGCGACCCGCAGCAGTCGATCCAGGTGATCGGGAATCGGTGCAAGACTCATCGAGACGATGGACTGTATCAGGCTACTGAGGACCAGCAGGGCCTGTGAGTATCATATCCTATTCGTTTCTTATAGGAATTGGGATTCTTTATTGTTACCGGGATTCATATTCGTTTTGATGTTGAAATCCGCGATTCAATATTGATATGGTGTGGAAGTTGGGGACTTTTTCTGTTGCATGAGCTCGTGTGTTCAGTTGATTAGATCGTTATTGAGGATGGACTTTTGGAGAGCATTTAGCTGTCTTTTCTGCATTCTGCAGTGACCACTGACCAATGTGATGCTTTATATCCAACTAGTTTTCTGCTCCGCGCACTGCGTGGCTGTTCGTGTACTTGAATGAAATATGAATGCATATTTTTTGGGCTGTTTAGTAGTAGTTGTGGCTTCATGTGCATAAAGGAAACAACTTATCAAATCATTACTGTAACTATAATAATTTTAGGGTAACTAATTGTATGCGAGTTACAAAACCGCCATGCAGCCAGGACAAGTAAGAACATTATTCAAAACATATATTTCTTTTAACACACCTAGGTTAAATGATTTAGAGCAAGTCCAATGGTTATATGCATTTTGGCATTGGCAAAAAATAGTGTCATTTTGGTATAATATGCCAATGTTGCTCCAATGGACTCGAGCTATATTTGGGTTGAAAGAAAAATCTACCATTTGATGAATGATGAGCATTGAGCCACATCAACATTGTGTTATTATCTTGATGAGGTGGCAAAAATGCCTTAGCCATTTTTCATGCTAAATATGGCATGCCATATAGCAAAAGTTAAAATTTGGCCATTGAAAACAATACCGCTGGAGTAAATTTTTTGGACATCACAGCTATATTATGACTTCAGCACTCCATTTGCCTTATGCGTTGGACTTGCTCTTAGTTGCAACTAACAAAGTAAAATTTAAACATCTTTCACCTAATAAAAAAAACATGAAATTTGTAAATGCAGGAAAAAAAATTGACACCATGATCTTGCTGCTTTGGAATCACGTATGTCATAATGGAACACTAAGTCATACTTTTGGCGTCTCCTCTTCAGAGCTTCAGCTTATTGCTTCGATTTTTTTTTCAACTCATTTAGATGAAGCTGCAATTAAGGGAAAATTTTTTAAAATGAAAAATTAAAGCAAGTTTAGAATGTGCATATCATGAATCAGCTGCTCCATGGAATCCTTTTAAAAAGAAAAAGGCACCCGAATGAGTGAACAATTTTAGTTTTGTAATCGGAAATTTTTATCGTCTTTGGAAGTGATTCCCTAATTCAAGCAATAGATCAAGAGAAGACTGGAGTATGATGACCAAAAGCAAAGACCTCATGGTCTTTACATCTGACAATTTTATTGTTATGATCACTGATAAACGTGAGATTAAGTAAAACTGCAAACAACTAAGAAGACTAACAGATTGAATACAAGCTAGCATCCGAAGTTCTGAACCCAAGCCATGCACATCAGAAATCTCCCAACCTCGAAATAGTAAAGGATAGAAGTTCTCTTCTATTTCCAAAGCTTAGGATGTCATGAGACAGGAAGCAAGCACTATATAATGCAGAACTCAGAATCTCGAAATGGAAGACAATCGTCAATTGCGAAGACAAGATCATGAAAATAAGATTAAAAACGAGTTACAAAATAATGGTTAGGTTTGAAATAGATCGCTAAGGCTAACCTTCCGTAAACATGATGCCTTAGCATGATGCTTCTCACTAGTTTCCAGCTTCTGAGTGAATTCAAAATCAGAATCGCTCTGGTCAATCCATTACAGTTGTATCCTTCTACCTTGTCTCATAGGACAAGCTTCAAACATGTCCACTTCAACCGGTCATGTTCTGATAGGTTTGTGCATCCATGACACCATAAATGAGTAACTTGCAAGCAGACTGATTTAGCTTGGTGTTTGTTTTCAAGCTCCAGCAAAACACAGCAAGTTAGAATATCCTTTTCAAGCTCCATAAATACACCCTGTCAGCAACACAAAAACCAGCAAAACATATGTAGAGCTTTGGATTGAACTAAGGGTCATCACACAAAAACACGCAACATAAATCCATTCTACCTGCAACATAAAAACACGCAAAATATTAGTAGAGCTTTCAATTTGAGCTAAGATTCATGGCCAAACTCCAAACTTGCGCAAAATAGATTGCTTCTGCCATTGGGTTTCGCCACCCCAGTCAAGATCAGGGCATAAAGTGCCGATATGAATAGATTCGGCACCCCTTTCATCATGATCATCATGATCCGTATAATCTTATGAGACCACATCGATTGCATTTAATTTCAACTGCAGCAAAAGAAACAGCTTTGAAACCTAATATGCCGAGCAACAAAGAGATCCAGAATTTTCTCCTAACCCAACTATAGAAGAACAAAAGAGATGAGCAGTCAGACCTCGATACATACTACGACGATACATGTTCTTTGATTGAGGAGGTTACATGCTGAGCAGCCCATAGAGAACTTGCCTCCATACAGGAGAAAGCATGCATGTGGCCTTCTCTTTCAATCGACAATGCAGCACCAGGAACTTGCTTCGATATCTGCAGCAAGGGAAAGAGTGTGTAAATCAAACCCGAAAAATCATTCATCGCATGAGGCCGTCTCAAAACGACCACACGGCTCACCAAGGCCGACTCAACCAATCTAGGGGCCTTAGGCGAAGTCATATATGGAGGTCTTTTTTTATTGTTTGATAATATTTTTTCAATAGTATTAAATTAAAAATATTTATATAAAATATTTTTCTAACTTTTTGGGATGCAAATATATTGTGATGTTTAGATTGTGAAGTGAAAGGAAAAGTTGAAGATTCAAAAGTTAAAAGTGCACTTACAAACAAAACAACACAATTCAATGCACTGAAAGCAACAAAATCACAAATAGAGCCTTTACAAACAAAACAACACAATTTATTGAAGTTTTGATCTACTGTTTCTTTCTTTCTTTCTTTCTTGCTTTCTTTCTTGCTTCTTTTTTAGGGGGGGCGGGGGGTAGTGAATCTTTTACAAAAAAAAGAAAACATATGGGGCCTTACAAATTTGGGGGTCTTAGGCAATCGCCTAATTTTTTATACTGTTGGGCCGGTCCAGTGGCTCACTCACAATCGGAGCAAGACAATGATATGTCCAAGTCCTATACAACAAGCGAAATCAACCTGAAACGAATACCATAAACCTTCTTCATCAGATCAAACCCCGCAAATCAGCTCCCAATTATTCTGAAATATTAGTTGAGATCTGCAGCCATTAACCTCAAGAAATGAACAAATAATCATAACCCAAAAATTTCACCGGAATAACATGAAGTTTGACAGAGATTGCGGAACTCTGTGAGTGGAAGTTTTTTCAAGGACCCCTAAGCAGATTAAACTCTTTTGTTGTTTCAATTTTTTGGGGCAAATTTCAAGCTTGCAGCAGTATGAGGAAGATGAGGGGAATGAGGAGTGAAGAATGAACAGTAATCGAAAAGCAAGAAGGAACATTGAAGGAAGGAAAAGAGGATGGGTCGGTGAGTTCAATGCAGATGATGGAAAGTAGCAGAAAAGAAAAGAATAAGTATACATGTAATGGGAGGATTTAGGTTTAATTGGGGTATTTAGGTTGATCATTTAATAGATAATTAGGAGAAAAATTAAATAAATTAACAAAATATGAAAATACCCAAAATAGCCTTGGTTGACATTATATGAAAAATGCATATCATGGAATACATGAACATTTGTGGATTTAGAAAGTATATCGATGTTCTTGGTAGTGGAGTGACGTTGACTCATTAGATGTTGCTTGTCAAGCTCAAAGCTGCACTCGTAGATATTGGGGCGAGGTTTGGTTGCATCGCTATGTTCCAGAGCATGGCCAATATCTTGGCCAGGATTTTGCGGTTGGATGATATGTTTGAGTCTGACATTGACTATATCGTGAATGCAAGGGCCAAATTTCCTGTTTCTTAATGTATTATTTCATTTAGAAAATTCTCATCCTGCTTCATTGGTGACTTCTGTGCTTGATGGATGATGTTATGGTTGTTTCTCTGGACATATCTTGATTGACACTAGCTGCTCATTGTAACTGCAAATAGCCATCCAATTTATGCTGGCCGAGTGATCTTTGACATTTCGTTTTCTCGTTGTAGGATACCTTGGAATGGAAAGCAGGATATATTAATTGATAGGTATATCTTTTCTTTTTTCTTTTTTGTCTTTTTTTGGTTTCTGTTGTTCTCCACTCTCACCCAGGGTGTTGAACTCCTCCTCTGAACTTGTTATGCTTATTTCTGTAACAGATTTGATGGTCGTGCTCTTCTTGATTTTATACGAGACTCCAGTTCTCATCGCTTTAGGGCGCAGGAGAAGACAGAGGAGGAGGAAGAATTGGAAGAGTTTGTTAATTTTGAGCGTTACCGGGATCTAATTAAGCATCGGCGTAGAGGATGTCGGTACTTTTTTAGATTTGATTCACTTAACCTATTAAACGGATGCATTTTTCCAGTAATATCGACGATTAGCTCTTGTTGTACACCAAGCTCATCAGTGTGTATGAAAGGCAATGCATCAAGTTTTTATCAGACCACATGGCATGTTTTTACGTGCTATAGCTTTTACTATCTAAGTGTTTTCTATCTTCAGTTTCTGATGAAGACGGCCTGCATCATGTAAATCAAGTCATGGAAGAGAAGGCTTCTTTGCCATTTTTGAACAGGTCTGCTGCTTATCCATAGTCTAGTGAAAAAAGAATCCAACATGTTCCTCCAGAAAGCATCTTGCCTGATATATGAGGACAACTGTAAGATCTGTTCTTCATCGTGCAAGAATTGCAGGTGTCTATTTGAAATTTAGATTGAGATAACCGAACTTCAATAAAAGCCTTAACTCAATGTTATGTTCATAGTTTTTGTAATGTTTCTTTTTATGCTTTGCCAGCCTCGTGCTGCATTTTTCTATATGTTTCTTCTTTTTCTCTCGTTTATTAACATGTTACATCCCACTTTGAAAAGGTCAAATCAACCGCAGCCTCCTGCAAGCAAGGGTTCCTATTCACAGGTTGGGTTCTCATATGATGGTGACTCAAAAGACAAAGCCATCAGTGATGATGAAGAAGATGAGGAGGAGGAGGAGGAGGAAGGTGATGAAGAGGAATTCAATAGTGATGACAGCAATGATGAAAATATGGAAGTTATTGCTAAAGAGTTTGGGGTGAAGAGATATGGGTGGCTTGTCTACATGGACAAAAAGGCAAAAGAAGAGGAGCGAAGGCAGAAGGAACTGATCAAGGGTGATCCATCGATTGTATGTGCTTCATATGTTCTCATGAGATTTTGGGTTTTCCTTTTGTGAATTTGGTTTTATCAGTTTTTTCTGAAATTTGATCTAATGTATTTAGAGGAAATTGAGCCGCAAGGAAAGGAGAAAGGCTTCTCAGATGGAAAGGGAGAGGGAACGAGATGCTTCCCGGTTTACCGGAACAAGAATCCTTCATCATGATCCTTACAGGTAATGCAGTTTTATAATGTTTCCTTTTTGTGGCCATTGTGTGGGGATTTTGGGCTCATCATATTTTCTATGTTAATGTGCAGAGAATCCAGAAGAAGTCCTACATATGAAGCTTATCCTCGATCTAGACGGTATGTTGCATAGACTGGATGCTTCATCCTGGGCTTTCACATTGCGTCTCTTGGTTTGTTTAAATTACTTGTATATTCTATGATGAGTAAAGTTGTCTTTTTTCCCCTCTTCAGATCAAGATCCCGGTCACACTCCCCATCATATTCTAGGCGTCATTCTCGAGGACATTCTGATGATGGCCATAGGAGCAAGTCGAAGGCACCTAAAATCGAATTTATTACTGAATTTGGGGGCTCCCCTGACAGAGATCATTCGAAGCTGGAAACACTTTCTCCACCATCCTCTCCTTATGTGTCTCGTGTGGCGGATGTCTCAAGCCGGTCGGAGCACTGGACCCTTAACTCTTGCAAAGATACAAATTCGAGAAAATTTTCTCTGCTGCTGCTTACTCTTCCTTTTGTTTCTGGGGCACATTATCTGGTTTAAAATAGATCGCATGTAGCGTACCAGCTGGCCTGAAGCGAGAGACTAGATTTGTTCTGAATGTTGCCATGAAATGGTTTAGAATTGCTTCTTTGGAGTTGCATACAACGATGCAGTGGTCATTCTTCTACTTTTCTGCAGGCCATCATCAGGTCTTATTCTTGAGGCTCTTCATGTGGATCCGGCATCTGGTGTATCCCTGGAAAAGGATAAGAATGTAAAAGTGGTAAAACCACCTGCCAGGTAATCTCCAATTGATATCATAGCTGCAATCTTGAAGGCATCCTCTTTCATGCGTGGAGTTGCTGAGGTTGACTTCATTCTGCCCTCCTTACTGCAATAAAAACTTCTGTCGAATTGGATTTGTTATGTTTATCAGTCCTTGCTATCTTGCATTTGCAGCACATCCACTGGCTTAGCGAAATTAAACAAGACGACACCAGCTGGTCTAGCGAAACAGCAGCAGGGTGAAAAGAAAGAAACTCCACAGGAAAGGCTCAAAAGAATTATGAGCAAGCAATTGAACAAACAGAGTATGTGTTTTGTATTGCTAATCTTTAATATTAAACTACCATCTACGAGTTGTTCATCTTTTTGCCAAAGGTTTTTGCATTCTTTGTCTTGCTCGTTTCTTACCAATTGTTGAGCAGTTAAAAAGGACACTGCTGCGGAAATAGCCAAGAAACGGGAGCAAGAGCGGCAAAGGCTTGAAAAGCTAGCTGAAAGCAGCCGAGCAAGCCGTTATAGAAACAGGAGCCGGAGCAGGAGTTTCAGTCGCTCACCACCAAGGTAGTTTCTTCTGCCTTACTGAACTATTTATTACGTATATGAATTGTTTACTTTAGACACCAATGCCACCTGACTTTTTTGTAATTCTGATCAAAGTTCCTGAGACTTGTTAAAATTCAACTTTGTAGTTGGACTTCTATATTGCAACCTCGTGTGATGTATGCATCCTTTACTATGAGCTTTTGCATGTCTATGACTGGAAGTCTGAAACCGATTTTATACATGCGAATTGTGGTACATTACAGTACTATCTTTGGTTTATCTTGGCTTCTATGAGGATGCAACTGGGTTTTGCACGCTAGCATGAAATGTCTTTCTTGTACAAAACATTATAGAGCTTGTGCCTACCATCGAAGAACGTAGGATGTGCTCTCGGAGTGGAGAAGTTTATGGCTGCTCCTACTATTATCTACATGATGGCCATTGCTATCCGAGCACCCTGTGCCTACTTTAGTCATTAGAAATATCATCTTCATTGTTGCGCATATTTTATTGTTGCAGGAGACGCAGACACAGCAGAAGTCCAAGCCGAGGGCGTCGATCTCATTCGAGATCACCATCTCACTCTCAATTACGGTCTCCTCGATCTCATTCTCGATCTCCGAGGTTATACATATCCCTTTCACCATCCAGCGTAGTTCTGACAGAGCTGACAATGACTGCTACTATAAAATTTCACTTCTATAGGCCTTTCATGCAGTATACAGTGAATTTATGTGATTAAAATCTTGCTGTGATCTTCGCAGGCGGAGGAGTCGTTCAAGGTATTAAGAAAGATTTTTGTTTAGACTGCTACTCTCAGGTGATCCGCTTGTCGTTCCTTGTAGCAGATCAAACAGTTTGTTTAGTGATGATAGTTGTGGAACGTGAATCTGTCAAGAACTTTGAAATGCATGTTTGGATTGAATGAAAGCAGACTGGTACACGCCAGTGTTCGGAGTCAATGTATAACACTGAATTTTCTACTCTATGACAACTGCTGTAAGTGCGTGACCCAAAGTTGCCCTCAAGATATGCTTTTTGGTGCCAATATTGGGTGTTATCTCGATGTGGGATTTGAAGTCAAAAGAATTTTCCTCAAATCTAAAAGAAGCATGTAAAGTGATATACACTCCCCATGTCTGAAAAACATTTGTTGTATGCGTGTATCCTATACAATTTCATGTTTCCCAAAAATTTCATGTACAGAAATCATACATGCAGTGATGCACTTTTATCACAATATATATGTTAAGTGCAACCTGTGCCACTGTACAATCTCCTACTGCCATAAACATGGGGCGAAACAGATTCTTATACTGTGATCAAGACTTGATCAGCTTTTGCATTATGCGTGATCCCTGCTGGTGACTTCATAACCTTAACCCGGAACATTGCCTGAAAATAGCATCCCATATGCGGAAGGGTTAGGGCATTGATTAAGACTGAAAGGCGACAGCATAATTGACAAAATCCCAGATAGATTTCACCTTCTTATCTTCACCAAATTCGATAACGTCGGATGGATGGAACCTTGTTGGGAAGTTAGGAGGTACTCTATACCGCTTCCCCTCGATGCTGAACATGATGACAGAATACAGTCAGGAGTGCGATAGAACAGAACGGACAAGCATTCCATGACAGCTGTTGATTTGAAACTCGGCCAAAGCTGGTTGATACTTACTCAGATATCCAGATGCCATGCTCGCTACGTAAATCAGTAATGAAGAATACATTGTCTCTGTATATTATACGAGCATGTTGCTCGGATACCTGTGGAAGTTTTAGTTCCTAACACTACATCAAGTAGAAAGAAAATCATCCAAGAGTAGGAACAAAATTACCTGAGGCGAAGACAAAGCCATAGATGTTCCTGGCGAATCCTCATGCTGAACCCTCCTGAAATATGAAAATATTGAAGTTTGGATCAGTTAAGCGCTGAAATAGTCTTCATGTCGTCACCGTGTGACTTTGACCACAAAACAGAAAGGTGTAGTTGGTCATAACAAATACCATAGAGCATGGAGAACTGTTTCATCAAATGAGAGACGAGTTAATTCGATTAATAGTCGAATCAACTATCAAGATTACCCGATAATACAAGGCTCATTTTCATCTCTACACAGACGAATAGTCGGAAGAGAACCAGCATTATCTCCATGTGGAAGAAGAAACCATCTGTTTATCAAACGAACAAGATGAAGCCATAAATATGATTTCCAACAGAACAAGATCAATGATAAAGAAAAATGCTGACACATACTCCCCATCAAGAGCACGTTCCAAGGCATCATCGTCCTCGAACCATCTCTGAAGTTGGTCATTTGCCTAAATAAATTTGAAGATTGGGACAAGTTAAGAACAGAAACCAAAACAATATAGTTTTCCGGCTGAAAGCCGAAGAACGATATAAACCAAGAAAGGCACATACTTTGTCAGACAGTCGACAACATACTGGTCTTCCTTCAAGTTTTGAACTGCGATTTGATTTTAGAGTGAGCAATTTGTCAAGCAGTCCAAGATAATTTAGAAAACCATGGAAGATAGACAGTTTATAAACCATCAAGAAAAAAAGCACTGTTAGAAGACAAGATCAAAATCTTACCTGTTACCCCCTAACACCCAGCTGAGCATCAAAGGCATTGCACGGTCAATAAAAAGTCTACCACCAACTCTTCCAGGATGCGGGATCCTGAACTTCGTTAAGAACTACAGAGCAAAGGCAACTCCTTATCCTGGAGAGAAAACACAAGAAATAGATAGTTTTTCCGCTAAATAATGTGAACTCATACCGATAGTGGACCAAGGCCATCACCTAAATATGCCTTGTAAGTTGATGCCATGATTGCTGCAAACCTCGCCATTCCATGGATGGCAGCAACTCGCAGTCTTCTCTCGCTCTCATACCTGGGATAGAACATAACAGTCATTAACAACTTGCCCACAATCCAGCTCATATTACTGTTAGCAACAGTTCTCACAAATGGTAGCGGAGGATAATCTACCTCTTGAGAGAGCAGACTACGTCAACAGAGGTTCCTGATTCCACGCTTTTTGTCCAGGCCTTATCCAGCTCAAAGGCAAGTTGGTATGCGTCCTGCAAATAGGCGGGTAGCTAAGTGAAAAGAATTTTCATTCAGTCGTCAACCTAAATAACATCATAATTGATGGTCAGTTGGTTACCTCAATGGCCATACATCCTCCTTGCCCCATATTTGGCTGCATAGCATGAATAGAATCCCCCAAGAGTGTTACACGACCCCGTCCCCAGTCCAACTTTGGTGTTCTATCGTATATATCACGTCGGAGAATGGCCTCTTCATCAGTAGCCATTATCAGGTCTACCACGTTATCGCACCAATGGCCGAATATCTGAAGTAACCTGTGTTTCTTGCCTGCCACAACATGCCAGAAAGAACACTAAAACCATGGAATTCAAGAGGACATCACATATAAAAACGACGGTTTAAGAAGAGTATCCACCACTAGGACCATCAACACCGCCCGGAGGTTCCTTGTGAAATGCATACCATTGCATCTTTCCCCCGCCAACATCCGAAGAGACAAAGTACTGCTTGTGCCCCAGGAACACACGGTACCTATGTAGGACAGTTAAGATGTCAGCATAAGCGTTCATCTAGAAACAAAATCCCATCGAGTACAAGTCCGAACCCAGTGCCAAACAGTCAGCTGAAGGTGAAGTTTCAGATAATGCATTAGAAAGACGGTAAACATACCCAACTGACTGAATGTCAGCTGGCACGAAATCTGCAATTCCAGTATAGCAAGTGTAGTCGGAGTACACAGCTTCCTGGGTCCCAAACAAGTTTTTCCTCACCTGATAGATGGGAAAAAATGAGAAACTTTCAGTGTTAATTATTGTCTTCACTTTCAAATATTCATCAAGGGTAGGATAAATGATCTTCTTAATGACACAAGAATATTAGCACATTTACCTTAGACCATATTCCATCAGCTCCAACAAGAAGATCGCCCTCATAACTCTTTCCATTCTCCAGCATCACGGTCACCTGCTTCAGAGAATCAATCAATAATCAACATGGTCCTACAATAGTAACAGAAAAGAAGAAAGGCCAGACCTCAAGGAAGTATCTACGTTGGATTCATCATAAAAGGATGAGGTGCTAAGAGAAATTCACGACACAGCTTAACCTTAACGAAAGCACACTAAGCATTGTACAAATTTATTATCGTACCTTGTCCCCGTCATCCTTGAAATCGATAACACTGCTCTCATTCATAATGATTTCATCTCCAACAGCACAAGCAAGAATCTGCTGCAATGTCATTCGACTAATGACCCTCGTAACTGGAAGCCCTCGCTCCGCTGCAGGAGTGAATGTATCAAATTTGATGTACCTGAAAAGACACATATCCATCTATCTGAATGAGAAAAGGAAACAAAACATCATCCTCAGAACAAAAAAAAAGTGACAAGCAAGAAAAAAAAAAATTCTGTGATAAAGACCAATATTATGCAATGCTTCCAATCCAGCATGGGAGAAGAACGCCCACATCCGTATGAGATGTGCTCTGCAAGCTAAATGCATCCTAATTTTCTGATCGTTCATCCATCAATTACAAGGCTATTCAGGATCAGGTACATGTATATAACGTCGTCATTTCCTTTTATCTTGTGCAATATACTCCTCCCACAACGCAATTGTAAGCATGAAACACGAACGATAAACTCATCAACCAACATTATCCTACGTCAATTACACCGTAGAAAACATAAAGATAGATCAAGCTCACCAAGATCCAGAGATCCCATCAACCAATCCATTGATCCTATCACCAGTAATACACCCAGCTCTCATGACCTCCTCAGCAACATCCATATCAATAGCCTCCAACGCCGCAAGCGCATTACTCTGTATCTGAATCGGACCCCTATACTGTCCTTCGCCTCTGATCGCACTCACATCCTTCTCAAACACAACCACATCAAACCCTTTCCTCTTCGCCCCCAAGGCGAAAACCAATCCACCAATCCCACCTCCAGCCACAAGTATCCTCAACCTCCTCCTCTCATTCCCCACAGTCCCATTTCTCACTGCCTCCACCGCCTCGGTCGCTGCCGCCTCAACCTTAACACTATCCCTAGACCTGACCCGCTTCCCTTTTTTCGTTGAATCACCGACACAGCATCTAAATTTCCCATTTATCAACAATTCATCATCTGAGTACTTCCAAATCGGTACCCTTTTGTGAGTTCTTGAAAACCCAGATGCAGGATTGGTAATCATAGCACATAAAGCAGAAGATGAAGCCATTGATGCCACTTCAAACACGAACAGAACTCACTAAAGCTTCGATTTTTAAGCAAAATCAGAGGCAGAAAACGAGTATAGACCAAAAAGGAGGGAAATTTCAGTGGGCAAAGAATGAATCAATGGATCGAATTAATCATTGAGGTGGAAGATTGAGCACCAATGAAGGGGATTTCAATGGACTTATGTGGCAATCAAAGCATCACCCACCATGGCAAAACCCTAGTGGGTTACCAAAAAATCTGAAATGGGGGCCATTTGATGAAGTTTGTGGTTGTGGGCATGTGTCGATTTTCACTGGAATGACGGTGACTTTCAGATTCTTTTTTAGAAGAACAGAGCAATCAGCGACGAATAGAGAAAGATGAAAGTAAGAAAGATTCCTTCTGGGATTATTGTGATAAACAAAATTTGTTCTTGTTTAGTGGGAAATTCAACGCGGAGGAGCAAGATTGAGCCGGGGAATCAGGCCAAGAAATCACATTGGATCTAAATAAAATATTGAATTTAATTTAATTATTAATTAAAAATTTAATTTGATAATTTATTAATATTTATTTATTAAGATTAATATGAATAAACCTAATCACATATCCTCATATCTGGATCATGTCCTTGTATAGGAGACGGAATCGTGATAATTGTAATCCTACCAAGTACATTGATAAGTATAAAGTTTATTCATCCCATGATAATGAATACGAAACTCTTGATCGAGTCCAGCATTGATTCTCTGCAACAAAAACATCAGGATTGAAATGATGGACGAGTTATATAGTGTGTCATATCGAAGGATCGTGATACCCTTATATAACACTTTATGTCTAAAGTATTTAATTGTTCTTGTGTAATTATCTTGCCGTGAGTTTTAATCATTTTTATTCATAATGAATCTATATATTGGTTATTTTATAACACAGTTTCACTTTCGTGTATAAGTTTTGCAAGACAAACGATTTGCAATGATTATCCCCATAATCATATCGACAGCATGTTTTATGCTATAAAATCAAGTAAATTTAGCTAACTTGGTCAAATTCAGCATGGCACAAGACACTGATGAGGTCAAGATTCAAGAACCTAAGCATGTGACAGCTCCTAAATTCCTGCCTATATCAATGCGGTTCAGTCCAAACAAAACAAAAACATTAACTTCACCATCCCCTTTTGTCATGCTAAATAACAACCAAAACTAGAAATCCAAACACAAAAACACTTAATATAACTCGGCACTCACATTTGAGCACATTCTGTCCTTCGACTCGACAACAGATCTTACAATCTAAGCAATCCTTCCTTTCTTGGCCAATCCAATGAATAAGATCTCAATCCATTCCCACAACTCCGAGGATCTTCCAAGCAGTCCGTGGACTCCGTGCCTGGACGAGATCAGAAGCACGGAGATCAATCAAGGATGGAGCTCAGAGCGTATGCCAGTCTCCAAGAATAACGACCAAAGACGTGTAAGTGCTGCTGCATTGTTGCCGTTTGGTAAAAGAACGTTGCCTTCGAAGTGGGACGAGGCAGAGAGATGGATATCTAGTCCAACGACTGAGAATAACGTTGCTAGGAGGACTCTGATGAATCGGCCTAAGAGACTCTCGAGGTCTAAGAGCGGTCCTCTTGGCCCTTCGGATCTTGTTTTCTATGGGAACTGTTGCTCTCCTATACTGCCAGAGCTTAGTGATGGGAGCACTGCTAGGAACTCGCTTGCTGTCGAAGAAGACGTAGCAGCTAATGGTTCAGGATCAGGTCTGCCGCTGGGTGAGAATGATCGTGCTTCTGCTGATGAATGGTTAGAGCTGCTGATCCATCCAACACCGCCCACCTCTCAAGGTTTGCAACTCGATTCTTGAACTGCTTCAAAGAGCAATCCCCTGGATACTAAGATATTTGGTCACCTTAGGCCTTGTGTTGGTCGCTAAAAGAACCTCGCGACCGATTGCATAACAAAATGGTTAAAAGGGCATGCCACCAAGTATTTAAGCAACCTAATGTTAATGGCAATCTATTATCATCTCAGTAATGTTGAAAGCGAATCTGCAGGTGTTGGAATTGAAAATCACAGCGAAATCATAAAAGATGGTAGTTCAAGAAGGGATGCGACGATGCGGTTATCACTTGAGCCTAGTAATGTGCGTCGTTCTTCCAGAGAAAGGGCTTCATTGTCTTCTTCACACCCTCGACTCGAAGTTAGGGATGTGAAGGTCGATGAAGAGGCGAGTTCCTACAGATCATCCAGGAAGCGATCAATGAAATTGAGTCGTTCTAGCTCTACATGTCATCTCAATCTTTCTTCCAGTGCCGTTAATGGGAAACTGTCCAAGTATGTGTTGAACTACATTTTGTCAAACACAGCACGTAATGAAAGGGCGATTCATATAAATTCCATATATGCAGGTTCCAAAGAGAATATTAATGCGTGGGAGAACCTACAGGAAGCAAAAGCTGAAGCAGCTATCAGGAAACTCGAGGTCGTTTGATGTTATTAGTTAGTTCGGTCGCAATTCAGCTTGTTCAAGCATCTTACTAATAGCGTCGTGTCTCTACGAAAGTAACTTTAGTTCTATTCCAGATGAAGTTGGAGGAGAAGAAATCAACATCAATGGCCAGGATAATGAAGAGGCTGAAGCAATCGCAAACCATAGCACAAGAAATGAGGAGCTCCATTTCGGCAGGTCGTGGTGGCCAACAGATACCTAGACCTTCAAGCAGCATTGCGAACTTATACATCAGATTCATGATAAAACTGATCAAATGTTGCATTACTTGTTGATTAGTTTGTTTGGCGTAGTATCTTGCACTACCATTATATATATAAAAGCCAAATAATGGTATGTATGTACTCTTCATCTTAAATTGTAACCTTCCCATGAGGACAGGGTTCAAAACTCAATAGGTAAATCTCATTGTAATCGGATTCTCGGATGATATTGTTGTACTCCATCCTTCCAAAAAATTCAATGCAACATCTATTTTTGACACTACCCGACACTCCCTGGGAAGATTACTCGCCCAATAAAACCATAACATTTTAATAAAAAAAGATTATTTAACATATTTTATTCTTTTCAAGGAGAATGAGATGTATTTGTAACACAATCAGGACTTCGTGATCTTCGACCCCCTAGGTCACTAGGAAGGCCGGGATGAAGAGTTCTTGGACAAACCCTTAACACTCGATTGAGTAAGGACTAACTTATCACTGAGTAAATTTCTTTTTATGTAAAGTAAAATAATGTCATATCATATATTTCTCTAATTTCAAAAAAGATTACATTTTTTGTACGCTTAAGTCAAAAAAATGATAACATTACAGATGATTCATGGGACGAGTAAACGATAATTTTTATAAATTGATTATAAAACATCAATAAGTCACGAACCATAATTCTAGATAAAATAATATTAATATCATATTAATTTTTTATAAAAAAAAATAACATATCAAAATACATAAGATAAAATACATAATACATGGATGGGATGATGGAGAGTTATAATACGGGCCAAGTATCAAGGTTGTTTTTCCCAATTCGAAAGGCTAGTTAACTAACGGCAGCGATCGAAAGGCGAATAGGTTTGATCGAATAAGGCGAGCGAGCGTGGTAAGAGGAATCCGCGCTACGGTTTGTGAATTTGAGAAATTCCCCCAAATCGTCGAGGTAAACCTTGAGTGCGAAACCCTAGTTTCTCAATTCCTCTTTCTTGTGCATCGATTCGAGAAACCCTTCAATTTTCCCTAGTTATCGTTCGACATAGAGGTAAAATTGGGGAAAAATCGATTCGTTGAGTTACATTTGCCTGGTGATCGATGATGATGATAATGAATCTGATGATGTATGTGTGTGAGAAAGAGGTGTGCTCATTGTCTGCAGGATTCGAGTGTGAGAGAGGTTTAGGAAGAGAAAGACGAAAAGGAGGGAAGAGAGAGGTTAGCTTCCGAGAGCAGAGAGCAGAGAGCCGAGAGCCGAGAGCAGAGGGCTGAGGCAAGACGAGCCAATTCAAGGAGAGAAAAGATCGGGGTTTGTTGAGTGTTCATTCTAGTTTTATAACTGTATAGCGAACAATGTCATTAAGGTCTGACTCTCCTGCGCCTAAATCGAATATAAAAGAGAAGAAGCTCGTGGTACGTATTATAACCTCAGTAGCCTCTTCTGGTTGATGTATGAAGGCTATGTCTTTGTGCTGATGATCTTCTGTTTTTATGTGATAATTGCTTTGGGGATGCTACAATAGGTTTTGGGTATCCCATGGGATGTGGATAGTCATGGATTGAAGGAGTATATGAGTAGATTTGGAGAGATTGAGGATTGTCTTGTCATGAAGGTTTAGCTCTCTGACCACTTTGATTGTTATCCGCTTTTCCTATTTAGGAAGAAAGAAAGAAAATATGGAATTTAGTTTTTATCTCTGTAAAGAAAAAAGCTGTAATTCTCTAGAACTTGATGATTTTGTTTCGTTGACACTTTGATCTTATTTGCCTGTTCTTTGTGTACCTGTCCTTGTGTCTGTTTCATGTCTTCTAGGAACGTGCCACTGGCCGATCTCGTGGATTTGGATATGTCACATTTGCTTCGGTTGAGGATGCTAAGGTAATCTTTTTCTCTGCTTTTGTATACCTAACTGGAAGAATGTGTGGTTGTGCATCCTACTATTCCAGCGGCTCGAATTCTCTGAAAAAAACAGTGTGTCATGTGTCCAAGTTCATGATTATTCTATTCATGTGTGTTTTCTTTCGTCACAGAAAGCGCTATCAAGCGAGCATTCTTTGGGCAATAGACCGTTGGAAGTTAAAGTGGCTACACCCAAGGTGCTTTATACATATATCCTCAACAAACACACATACCTATGTTGCAGTCACTTATTTGATTACTTGTTTGATCAACTGATCTATGTTGTTTTGGTTGACACTTATTGCATGTTTATTGTTTCTATCCAGGAGGAAATGATGAGAACATCCACGAAGAAGGTCACAAGGATTTTTGTTGCAAGGATACCCCAATCTGTGACTGAAAATGCATTCAGAAGGTGATGTAGCATGCTTTTAGTTAGTATAGATATTAAGTCAGTCCTTGTTGTCCCTTGGTTTGTCTGATCCCCTTGTATCTCCTATTTGGCAGTCATTTTGAGAAATATGGTGAAATCGTGGATCTATACATGCCTAAGGTGAGTGTTCTTCTGTGTGGTTTCAGCATCAGATAGCTCACTCATAATGGCTCTTATGAGCAACATAAGCTTGCATTGATATTAGGTCTTACCTTGTAAGTGGTATTCTTCTGCAAATTTTGCATGTGATGCAGGACCCAGCTGGTAAAGCTCACCGTGGAATTGGATTTATTACCTTTGATAATGCAGGTAGTTATATATGTCTTAGTTCAATATTCTCGTTTGTTCATCATCATCTCTATCCTAGGCTATTTTTTATTAGAAATTAGTCTAGTGGTTGTCCTTGTGGGCAATTTGTTGAGCTTAATATATTAGTACTGATGTGTTGGGTGCAGAGTCTGTGGACAATTTGATCTCTGATAGTCATGAACTGGGAGGCACCACCGTAGTTGTTGATCGGGCGACACCAAAGGTAATCTATGCTGCATGTTTATTTTGTACAGGTTGTATATTCCTCATCTGTAATATGTTTATCCTAACCAACCCTCTAGCTAAGACTTGAAAAGGCAGACACTTTTGAGATGAATTCACCACCTTTACTATGATGGATCACAAGTTGATTTTTTTAATTGGAACTAATTAATTGGTGTTTACGTGGTTAGCAAGAGGAAGTTCGTCCATTCAGTAGAGTTGCTCAGGAAGGCTACCCATTAAGTAGAGTTTCACAGGGAGGCTATCCATCGAGTAGGCTTCCACCAGGAGGCTATCCATCGAGTAGACTTCCACCAGGGGGCTATCCGCCTGGTAGACTTCCGCAGGAGGGCTATTTATCAAGTAGAGTTCCCCAAGGGGGCTATGGTGCTTACGATGCTTACATTAACGCTGCTAAAAGATATGCTGCATTAGGTGCTCCTACTTTGTATGATCCTCCAGGTTCTATGTATGGAAGTAAGTTTGCTGCTACTTTCTGGCCGTGCTTTGTTGCTTGTGGCATTTGCTTGTAGTCATGCATTTGTTTGTTTTGCCTAATGCTGATATAGCAGGCGATCCTGTCCGAGGAGGGAGTAGAAAGATTTTTGTGGGAAGGCTTCCTCCGGAAGCTAATACGGATGCCCTTCGTCAATACTTTAGCAGATTTGGCCGCATCTTGGATGCTTATGTTCCCAATGTGAGACTTTCTTTGCTTACAGTAAGCAATGTGTGCTTATCCATTTAATTCATATTTCATTTGATAACGACTGGTTCTTAGGACCCCAAGAGGCCAGGCCATCGTGGTTTTGGCTTTGTGACTTTTGCAGAAGATGATGCTGTCGATCGTGTGGCCGCCCGTAGGTCTCATGAAATTTGTGGACATGAGGTACATTATAAATTACAGTACATGTTAAACTTCAAAAAATATTGTTGGGTGCTTCATTTAGGTATTGTGTACTTTCTGAATGTGAAGGAGCTGTTTGTCATTTTTGCCTTCGATATGCATGGGATCTACTCTAGTACTTCAGATACTAAGTTAGGTTGATCCTGAGTGTAGGTATCCTCATTTTTTTGGTTCTTTATCATTTGTCTTGGTGGTTTGTTCTGTTGAATATTTTTACTGATGCACGGTTAAATGTGATGTATTTAGCTGGTTATCCACCGTGTTGCTAACCTCTATACATTGCAGGTTGCAATAGACACAGCTACACCACTCGCGGATGACGCAGGTAGCAGAAGTCTGATGGTGGACCGTGCTGAACCATTGTACGGTCCCATGCGTGGCAGTTACGGTCGAATGCACTCTAGTCTGGACTATGATGATGTGAGTATCTACTAAACTTTACCAACATATAATCACCATTTAAGGTTCTGCGACCAGGTTATTCACGATGAAAATGTTAAAACAAACTTTGCCTCCAATCATTTGTTGCATGACAAAAAGACCCTTTGCATGGTTTTTAGCTGCCTATCTTTTGGTCACTTGTCCGCTTCATGTTTGAGAAGCTGAACATGGTCTGTGTTAACTGAGTTCTATGTTTGTTACAGTGGGGTTATGGTCCCAGCAGCGCTCGACCTTCAAGACCAGATTGGAGGTATCGCCCATACTAAACCTGATGTGGAATTCTGGTGGCCATCTTCATCTTCGGAACTAGCCATAACCCTGTCAACTTGTGTTTTGCTCTTGACTGGAGATGTTCGCCTGCGTTTGGACTTTATAGATAATCTTACTGTTATTGACATGAAGGAAGCTAACATCCTCTGTTGCTTCGTATGTGACTGAAGTTTTTGCTGTATTGCCTGTGAGTTTAGTAGTTGAATTGTTTGTTGTCTGCCATTGTTCTGGATAACAAGCCGACCGGTTAAGATCCTTCAAGATTTTCCGAAAAGGTTAAGATCCTTTGGTCAGCCGAATGGTTAATGGGGTTGATCACTTAGCTCGTCCCCACACTCGCAGCTTCTCATCCCCGAGGTTTTTAGTTGAACAGAGATTGCTGATCTAAATCTTGTTTAAGCAAATGGCCAAGTTGACTCGAGGGCTTGCCGATTTTCGGGCTCAATCAAATGCCTAATAGTATGTCAGGTTCGTGACCTTGTGTTCTCCTTTGTGATGTGATCTGTGCTCTCGACGAAAGGAACATGACACGCGACAAGTGCTGATGATCATTGACATGTTTACTCCCCCAGTCCCCCTACTTCAACTTGTAGTTTTTTTCTTCATTTTGATTCGCTCTACCGTCATTTTCGGCCAACTTGACAATGGCTAATCGACTACGACTGATATCGTGAAAGGTTTAGCCAGCTTAGCGATACGCGATGTTTTTGATATTGCATTAGAATCGGTTTTTCTGGGACGTTGATTATCTTTTAACAAGAGGCTCTTGTTGATTCAGTTGATGTTATGGTTGACAAATTTCGATTGAACTGAGCCTTCCTCCATATAATAAGGTGACATTCCACTTCATTTACATTCTACTATTGTGCAAATCCTCAAAAACATACGATTCACGACAACAACAATGACTACACAAGGTTTGCTTTGACAATCTGAAACGAAACAAGATCTTTCATAAAAACAAAAAAAAAAAAAAATTAGCGTTAGGCTGAAGTTTAACCGAAGATATAAGGCGGATGCGCCGCTCTACCCCAAGACTGATAACCAACACAACCGCCACCGTCGCCGCCACCAATCACCGGTGGCACGGCCACCCTGCCGCCGCCGAACAAAGCAGCCTGTTCCTCCAAAGACTTCACTTCCTTTTTCAAGAACTTAACATAATGCACAGCCTCTTCAAGCATTGAAGCAGTGTCCATTTTAGTCCCACCAGGAACAAGTCTCTGAAGTATCCTGATCTTCTCACTGATCTTCTCCCTCCTCTGCCTCGCCGCCACGCTCTGTGGATCCTTCGATATCCTCACATTCCTCCTCTTTGGCGGCTTGACTGCCTCCGGGTCTATTGGGATCACGGGCTGCATTGCTGCCATCCTGTATATTATGTCCCTCATTGCCTCCATTGTGGTGCTCCCAGTCGTCGTGCAGGCGCCTTTGATCGGATACTCACTTGCAGCGAATAGCCCGTCGAGGGGTGGGAAGGCGATAGGCGGAGGCGGCGACGGGGTTAAGTATTCGGAATCCGATGAGGTGAATGGAGGTGAGAATTGTGGTAACATATTCATGAGGGAAGCCATGTCTTGAGGTGTTGTTTCATGGGTTTGTTGTTGTGGTTTTGCTCTCATTGGGTGATAAAACTCCATTTGATGAAAAGCTTAGATGATGATGATGAATGAAAAGGGCTTGTTTTTTAGGTATTTGGTTCGGTGATTGATAGATGTTTGCAAGAGTATTGAAACAGAGGAGTTTGTTTTTGTTGTTCTGTTTTTTTGGTTGAAGCAATGAATTTGAGTGCTGTGGGGGAAATGGTACCCGTCAGGTGTTGTATATATAGTGAGAAAAAGATTTGGTTGGGTGTTGCTGTGAACAAAAAAAATGGGAGATGAAATCTTGATAGGATCTTGGTTTTCAACCTGTCCTTGGGTTGGTTTACTATGGATACATTGGCACATTCACACTGAATACAAAAACATCACAGAAAATTGATGAGAAGAATTTTTAATATGTCATTCAGTTAACTCATCTAGTGAAAATTTTAGATTTCTCTATATGATTTTTGTTGTTTATAATTATGAAATATTAAGATTTGATTGGATAATATTATTATCTCATGATAATGCTGAACAGTGAATATTGATGACTTGATATAATTAATGTATAGTATATGAGAAATGGTACCACCACAACATCCAAGATAGAACAAGGTACATGATGCTGTAGTCACCGTGTGGTTTAGTTTCCCCATTGGATCAGGAAACTGCTTGTTGGGTTCATGTTCAATTGTTCATAATGTTCGCGGTCTAATATCTTTTCTTTTAATGCTTCAACGTGGGATTCATTGTTCATCTCCGATAGAAGATGCAATGTGCTTTCGGCTTGGCTTGACTCATAATCCCTTCATCATTCATTAGTTCGTAGGAAAAAGTATGAGCTTATCGACTACACTTAGTCATCGCACAATAGAACTAGCGCTCCTTCAACCGATTTCTACATCATCATCCAATCGAAGTATTTGTATGTTTGAGAACAGATCTAAGACAAATAAGAATCGGACAAAGGAGCTAATGATATGTTTGTAACTAGGGACCTTAGTTAATGAGGATGGATGACGATGATGGAGCTATCAAAACGAAGTAGAGGAGCACATTGATCACTTCAATGTGAAGTAATTTTCAAGTTAAGGGCCCTTGCCCACGGGGACTTGGCAGAAAGACATATATTTTGAAGGGGAAGATGCAATGAACCTTAGTTGTGAGATTGAGACATAGTATTATGTAATGTTATGGAACTATTATTACAAAATGGTCCCTTTTGCCAATTGATAGATCAAAAACCACCCCCTTTTGACTTTACCTTTGTTCCACCATCAAGATAAACCCTAAGCCAAAGGGTTCCTACAACCCCACATTTCCACATGAATTTGTCAGAGAACATAGAAAATCCACCACCCCTTTGTCGATTTTGTTTCCCTCATTGACTTAGATCTCACCGAACATCTCACCATAAATGACAATCCGTAATCTGAAATCTGTTAGTCATATTTACAATCAATAAGAACTGAACAATTATTTAAATTATGACATTATTTTGATGGATAGACTGACAGATAAAAATATATCTGATGAAGATCTCACCGATCGATGTCAAGTTAGTACAAGCCGGATGATTTAGCAAGTTAGAATTGAGGTAATCAACTTATTAACATTATTTGTGATAACTCGTCATTTTTCAGACTCGACTTCTTCAAATACAGTCTATGATATGATGCATACATGATGCTAATAAGGAGTCCAATCTGATATAAAAAGATTTAGAGAGATATGACAGCAGAAGATGTCTAATCTCGTGAAACTATCATAAACAGGTTGAGAAATGATAGTACCACGTTACCAGTAGTACTCGAATTAAAGGTATCAAAAAAAAAAAACATAGAGACCGATTATTTTGACTGCAACAAGAAAGAGCTGATACAGTCATGATAATGATGATGCAAGTTGATTCTTCGAGGTTTTGCTGACCATATGTATCATATGATTTGATTTGATGACAAATTCCACAATTTTTTTTTTTTTGGAACTCAAACCTCATGCTTTAACATAGTCTTTATCCTATTGATAGGTGTTTCGATGAATTCGTTCATAATTTTTAACTTGATGATAGATTCGTGTCATTCATGATCAAGAAAAATTGATTCAATTAAGTTGCTAAATGATGCTGATTAAAAATCTTAATTTAAACCTCGTTACTTTTTTTATTCCTCTAACTTCCTAGGTTCAGAAGACCCCACTTTTTGTCCACACGATTAGACAATCTAATTGGTTTGTCTCAAAGTGTACAATTGGCATGGACCTACTTGATAATTACACATAGATTAATCATATTATATACCATTAAGTCCAATAATAGAAGTTCCTCGTGCATTTGGAATAGTCTACAGTTACTCAAATCATATGAGAAGTGACCGCTAACATTGGCATATCATGATATCAAATTCAATGATCCACTCACCAAAAAATCCAATGATCCATGTAATCAAAATACCCCCACATCAGTGCATTTCATCTCCGTAATATATATTTTATAATATATATTTTTTATATATAAATTTAAATATATTTTTAATTTTAATTTTTAATCATATATTTATTTGACTTTTTTTTTTTAATTCTTAACGACATATAAAATTTAAAAAATAAAAATATTATAAAAAAAATTAAAATTTTTATAAATGAAAAAACGATGTGAATTATTTGGGACGAAAAACTACTCATACTTGTAAAAGAGTTTTTCCCCTTTTACCCCCTTTCTTGCGACTTCAAACCATGCATGGTTGGTTTTGGTCCCACTGCTAGCCTTCCTCTTATGTTGCAACATGTTGTTGATCGACAAGTTCACATACTTGCTTTCATTGCTCTATCCAAAAATGCACAAACAAAAGACACATCCCTTTCTCGAGAGTTGATCTCGCCCTCTAAAGTTCACTATTTTTCACTTATAATATCTTAATCATTTTGATAGTCGGAGTTCAAATCTTAATAATGATATTTTATGATTTTTTATGATTGAGTTGAATCAGACAGAATTTCCCCATATGTTGATTAAAAACATATACTTCATCCGAGTGCATGAATATAAATGTTATACTGATCATTCTGTCCCCGTAATGATCATATCCAATTGGTTTGGTCTCTATATTTCTACATGTTGAATTTCAACAATTTTAAAATAACTATTTTTAAGTGTTGTATCTTTCTCAAGAGTGGGAGTTACACTTGTGTCAATATAGATAAGTTGCTCCAGGTATTGACTATTGATCTATATGGAGTATCATTTGCTATTGCACAGTATAATGTTCTATCCTTTCAAACTTGTAATAAATCAACGGCCTTACCGACAAAAGTTAAAAGTGACTTCTCATGGATATGTCACAGTAGTGTACTTGACTAAGATATGCATTATTGCCAATGTCACGTTACTATCCTCCCCGTTGTACTCGGAACACTTGCAAGAGTTCCTAAAATTAAATGATTGTTGCCCCAAAATGGCAAGGTCTACATATCGTGGCTACTTATTTCGTCTAAACAAAAATCAATATACTTAATCCACATATATCAATAATGACCATAAAAATAATTATCATAATTATCTTGTAATTATAAATGTAAATATATGATCTAGATGATAGATAAGAGAATTTACGGGATAATCATGAGAATAAAGATTTTAACGTAAGATAAATTTATTCTCATGTATAAGATATATCCCTAATTATCTTCTTAACTAAATGCCCTAAACGATGTACTATCTTCTACTACTTTTTAAAATCTATAAATAGAGTATGGATCCCCAACCTGATATTCAACATACAATACTTTCTCCGTCTCAATTTAATTATAATATTTTTTTTATTAGTTCCAATATGAATGCAATATTTCTACTTTTTCCTTATTTGATAATGAATTTATATTAATATAATCAAATTCTCTTACCATCCTTTTTTTTCCTTCTCTCTCATTCTCTCTTCTAAAACCCTTTTACACCACATTATCTCTAAACAAAATATTATTTCTTCATCAAAATTTATACAAATTCAACACACATAAAAATTCGTGCTAAATCAAACCGTTATAATTAAATTGGAACGGAGATAGTATAATTCATTGTGGTTATTTTCTCTCTTGTTCGTCTCGATCATCGTTAGATGGCCACTTTGATTTTGTAACTGTTTTTTTTGTACAAACAAGTATAATAAGAACTTCGACAAGAGAGGCTGTAAATCCAGCCGTAGATTAATTGTCGATGTATAGAGGAGCACGAGTGCTAGTATATATTACAGCACAACTACATTGAAATAATCAAATATTCAACAAGAACAACAACAAGAACTTAAATTATACCATCTCGATAAAATTCGAAGATGACGAAATATATAATGTCTTATTTAATATCATTGTGGACAACATGAAAACAGTTTGCTTAGAAAGGGTCAATATTGCGATGCATAGAAATTTGGATCAGGAAATTGAATGCTGATTTTCAATCATTAAAAAAAAAAATTTAGCAAAAATAAATTAAGTTAAGAAAATAAAAATTAACAAAAATCCATAGAATTGAAAAGAGCTACGCCAATACTGGTAAGGTCACATGGTTGGCCATGTCAAATGTTATCTGAGAGTGAGCGAGGGTTTTATTTGTTGGGAAAGAGGGGATGAATCCCAACGCGTGTTACATGATCAGAGGTTGGACCACTTTCACTCTTGACGGTGATAATTCTTTTCTGTTTCTTTTTTTAGTTTTTTCATTTATGATGGGAAAATGGACAATTCTTTTTGATAAAATAGAAGACATTTTTCGTCTACGTCCTTGGTATCTCAATTTTGTCTGATAATATTCTTAAAATTGAATTTGAGAAAATGATCACAAAATGGTCTATTTTCCACGGTGAATAATTTTTTTTCGAGCATAGCAATTATAAGAAAAATGTTGTAGGAAGTCGTCAATACAAATCTTATTCATGACACGAGAACATCTAAATAATTAAATTGTTTAATTAGCACTGGAGGACCCGGAAGGAGTGAGGTGAGTTGGGCCAGCGTCAAAGCACAGTTGGCTGTATTGGGCCTTCATGCCTTTTAATGGGCCTAACTCCTTTCGACAAAATCCAATGCTATGAGTTGGCCCGAGCCCATTTATTATGACGGTGCTAAACGCATGTCTAGGGTCGATTCAAGTACGACCATTTATGAGTTCCTGTCAATCTGTCGTGTTACTTCGAGATTTGTTATCATCCATCGTTAATTCATTTCTGTGACGGAACCGGCCCCAATACACAAATGGCTTATCGAATAACACTCTCACGATTTCATGTTTGACGAAAAATTCACAAAAATAATATTTTGATTATCTGATTGTATCCGTTAAACTTGGTTCGAGAGACCTATTAGCCTTTCAATTTCCAATACAAACCTAATCTACTATGAATGAAATGAGATGTGATCCATTCATATATTTGTAATATTTTTCGCATTCTTTATTCATGAGCAAATTGCCATGAGTAAACTACCGGAATATGTGGCTGTAGCAGTGACACCGTAGTTACTGTCACGGGAGTACCGTATATATGGAGTAATATTTTTTATATTATAGGTCAAAAATTTATATTATAAGTTGATAAATCATATGATCAGATTTTAATAAATTTTCAATTTACGTTATTAATTTAAGATTAAAATACATAACTTAAATTATCATTAATATTTTCACGATAATTTTATATAAAAAAATATTTGATTGTTACACGAACGATTTCTTATTTGAATAATTTTATCATTGAACTTAAACCAGTTGATATATATATGTGATAAATATTGCATGTTTGATATGAGCAGGAACTGTTTCATTTTATGGAGTAATAATTGTCTGATTATTTCCTAGTATGCAGTTGCGAGTGGTAATCAGAATCTACCACCTATGCTGCACTGTACAATCTCTTCAATTAATTCGACACCTAGTAGCATGTGAAGGTCAAAAGATGTACAGAAAATTACCCTGTACACCTTGCCCAAATAGTTAAAAATCACCGCTCTACCGGTTATTCAACTCCGCCGGATTGTAGCGAACTCGCCGGAATTTTCCAGCCTGCCTGGACTTCATCTACGACGAAGGTGTCGACGGCGACTCTTCGTGTGGGACCGACTTGATCCCACACGTTCAACAACCGAGTCTCTTACACACTCTTTCTCCCATTTATTCAAAACCAAACTCATCCAAGAAACGTCAAAATCGACGGCCGATTCACACCCCAATGTGTCTGATTTCTGCATTCTGGTGAGAATCCATTACAGATCTGAGCACAAATTCGAATACCCATTGAACTTTCAACAATGGCTGATGCCAGTTTTCGTCCATCGATCAATGCCCTTTTCGTGTTCATGATTTCTGCGGCTGCTTTCTTGAACTGCTCATTGTGTCTTCAGGTTGTCCTTTTTTTTTTTGTATTTTGTTTGTAATTTGGGGGATCTGATTTCTGCACATTTGCTTATTTGTGTGATAATGTAATGGGTCGATGTTGATTTGGATACTGTTGTTTGTTCAATGGTTTTGTTAATCAGATGGGAGAAACTTGCAGTGTGAGTCAGAGTCAATGTGCGGCGGGGTTGCGATGCGAGACGTGTCCTGCTGATGGGAATACTCGGCCACGATGTGCTCAAATTCAGCCCGTGATTCCGACAACCAAAGCAAGTGATTGGAATTCTTGAGTTAATGGAATTCGGGGTTTTAATTCAAGTGTGATGATTGATGAGTTTGTTGGTTGATTAGAGTGGTAATGTGATTGTGTAGGTGAACGGATTGCCTTTTAATAAGTATTCGTGGCTGACGACTCACAACTCGTATGCTCTCTCGGGGGAGACGTCTGCCACAGGATCGATCATCGTCTCTCCTACTAATCAGGAAGACAATGTCACCTCTCAGCTCAATGTAATGTTCGCCTTCTTGATCATCCGTCTTGTTGTGTATCAATCTAAACTTTTCATTTGGAGAAGTTATTGCTGATGCTTAATCAGCACTTGCCCTGAAAACATTGTTTGCATATGGGTTTGGTTATGTGCAACGCATCATTGCGTCTAAGCAGCTTTCTCCTGTGACCGAAACCTTTGTGGAAAGTTCTGATGTTTCGTGGTTTCATGTAGAATGGAGTACGAGGGCTGATGCTGGATATGTACGATTTCTTGAATGACATTTGGTTGTGCCATTCGTTTGGTGGAAATTGTTACAACGTCACAGCATTTGTAAGTATGTTTACCAGGCTTGGTTGCATATAGGCTTGTACTATGATAATTCGAATATACTTAGCTCCGATGGTTTTCATGGCAGCAACCAGTGATCAATGTGCTACGGGAGATAAATACGTTCATGGAAACGAATCCTAAAGAAATCATCACCATCTTCATTGAGGATTATGTGCATTCTTCTAACGGCTTGACCAAGGTCTTCAATGCATCCGGCCTAAGCAAATACTGGTTTCCTGTGTCTAAGATGCCGAAGAATGGCGGAGATTGGCCGACCGTGAGTGATATGGTTCAACAGAATCAGCGATTAGTGGTCTTCACTTCTATAGCTTCTAAGGAAGCTTCTGAAGGGATTGCATACCAATGGAGATATGTTGTAGAAAATCAATGTGAGTTCAGTTTTTTATTCCTCTCATGTAGGAGCACATAATAGTGTGTGGCGTGTCTTGTCCTTGATTATGGGTAGCCATCTCATATGTGTGCTTCTTATCTGTAGATGGTGACGGTGGAATGATTGCTGGGTCTTGCCCGAACCGTGCTGAGTCTCCTTCCATGAACACGACGACTATCTCGCTGGTTCTTCAAAACTATTTTCCTACAGATCCCAATGCAACAGAAGCATGTGCGGATAACTCAGCTCCCTTAAATAGCATGATGAACACATGCTACAAAGCGGATGGAAATCGCTGGCCAAATTTCATTGCTGTTGACTTCTATCAGGTAACGTCTCATGCTCCAAGTAGAAAGCAATAGCATCGTTAAGATCCGGTGATAAATGATGATATCCCGAGAGACTGATATGTCGATGCAGAGAAGTGATGGCGGTGGAGCCCCAGAAGCTGTTGATGAAGCAAATGGTCATCTGGCTTGTGGATGTACTAGCATTGCATACTGCAACGTGAGTTGTTTATCTTCATATCGTTATAAACCCACTTTTCTTCAAGATAATAGGAGAGCTCGTCGCCTTTGCATTTGGTGTCCCTTTGGTGAATCTCTGGGTGCACGAACCAGTAAAAATAACCTTTGTTTCAGGTGAAAATGAATCGCCGGGTGCTCAACTGACAGACTCAATCTAGAAGTCCGTCGTGTCTCTTAAAGTTTGAATCCTGACCATAAGCATGTCAGTTGACTGGTAGAATGACCAAAGACCAAATTGTGGTTCATTGAAATCGAACAGCTAAAACCTCATATAGTTTGAGGTGCTGAAATTGAACTGCTTCAAGCAGCTCTTGTTGTATATTGATAAACTCGGTACTGGAAATGTCTGCATAACCACGACTGTTGTGATACCCGAAAGATGTTCTCTTCAACCATGTTATACTGAACTTGAGCGAGTTTGTGTTTGAAACAGGAGAATGGTACATCCACTTCATGTAATGTGCCTCCGCTTGCACCACCACCTCCTGCCACAGCGGCACCTCCCCCAGCAACATCAACGCCTTCAACTTCACAGGTGACGACGCAGCCATCTAGCGGTGATGCTCATGTCAACAGGAGGGATGCCTACATACACTGTCTCTGCTTTATACTCGTCGCTGTAACATCCTTTTTGCGCTTATAATAATTGATCCTGCTGGTATAACTACAATTCCATACTGTTTACAAACCACATCTTAGTTGTTTGAAGAGTGAAATGCTTCACACCTGTGCAGAGGCGGTCGACTCGTCATGTTTTGGTAAAATTCTCGCTATGATTTTACTCGCGTGTGTATTCAGGATGACGATACCATGTAATTCGATTTGTAATTCAGCTCTGTAATGTTCGCTTTGAGTTCTCCTTTTCATCATTTTCAACAAACATCTACTGACTTACAGCAATCATAAAGAGAGGAACGGATGCATACATATAACTGTTTAAACATAAGAAAGAAGTGCTTCACGAAGTTGATTCTCAACAGACCCGAGATGAGAGACATAATTAAACACGATAAGCACACATCGCTATAACCGAGTCTGAAGCAGAATGAAGAAACAACAATGGATAACGCACTGAAGTAAAAGACACGACACAAAATCTATTAAAAGGAAAAAGCAATTCTTGATCCTAAGAAAGGATTATGAGTAATGGAGGAGAAAAGAAACGTATATGAGATTTTTCCAATATAATGTACATGGGCAAACAATGGAAGGTACTATCTGGAGCTACTATGGTATTCCTTCAACTTCTATCAACTTCAATAGGCTGTCTATGATTCATTTTCCACGCCAGTGATGCGTGAACTTGTTGCAGTGGTTCCTCATTGCAGCTCACCAACCGGAGCTTCATTGAGCCATAAGAAATGAATGAAGTCGTACAACTTGCCGCTCACACTCACCTGGGCGGTGAAGAAGATAGTTTAATGCAAGCAACGATATGTGATAATAGAGTAGAAATGGAACGAGAAAGAGGAAAGGGCTCCCATGTAGAAGATAAAAGATATGTGCGTCACCTTATAGGGAGTAGGATTCAGTCGTCGCATATGGTCAGGTCGCATCTGCTCCACCTGCTCCATACACCGAGCTCTTATGTCCTCGAGAGGTGGCAACTCTACTCTTTCTTTGTCTACATAAATGTGAAAGTCGACAGTTTGGTAAACAAATGATCGCTTGTTCGTGATAGGAAAGAAGCAGTTTGATAGACCAGAATACTGGATTTCAAACCAAAGTTCCCTCATGCAATGTCCCACTACGTCAGGAATCAGGATAAGTTGAATTTTCCAGGCAACTAGATGACAGAACGAAGCTCACCTGAACTGCCACTCCAATAACACTGTAAAAGCTCCTCAACTCGTTGCGGCACTACATAAGCTCTTTTGGATTCAATAAAAGGATGGCGACAAAGGATCCGTTCTGAAACCTGTTAATAACACACCGGTATTCATTATAATCATTTCTCGTGCAGACGAGTATTAATAATTCAGTTTATTTTCTACACTTAGAATGCCCATCATCATATATCAGAAGACACACAGGTATGAATAATGTACCAGAGAAGGTGCATAGTTTGAACAGCAAAAGCCACCATGTATATATGATCACGACGCGGCAGGATGGTCAGCTTAGCAAACGATGAACAAATAGATTCAACTGAGAAGTTAACAATTCTCGACCAGGCAACAGAGAGACTGATTTTCATTTTGATTCCCCTATGGATAATCCAGAAGGTCCGAAAGAACAATGAGAGAAAAAAAAAGCTACTACCTTAGGAGGCGGCTCATTTTCACCGATCATTATGTCTACCAATGGGTATCCTTCTTTCCCGTACAATCTGAAACAGCGTTTTTTACATGGGATAGATACCTAACATACAAGTTACAGAGCACTCAGTAAGAACAGGGAAAAAATTTGCCACTGCATCTGGAGAACAAAATCAAACCTTAGAAACATCTTCAGACAGTTTCATTCGAGGCTGATTGTTTATCTCAACAAGTTTGAAAACACAGCCAAGTGCAGCTTGGGCATAGCAAGTAACAAGATAGGTCCCTATGCCGAACGAATCCACCTCATGACCCTGTGGAAAGAACGATGGTGATCAACTTGGATTATGAAGGTGATCATATGTTTCATCTGCAGATCTACCAACGCTTTCATCAGCCAGGTTATACCATCCAGAGCTTATTTGAAAGCCAAACTTCTCTGCTAGTACTTATTTACAATTAGGGGAGTTGGTTGCTTTGGTGCCATCAGGCAGTCCAGTCTAGATATGAAGACAAATAGCATCAACCGAGGCCAATTCAATACCTGTTTATTCAAATGGTCCAATGTTTCCTCATTAAGGTCATTGCTAGCAGTAATACTCGTCTTTCCAAAACCAGACACTTTGAATTCCTTTTCAATTGCATGAAAGAATTTCCGGACCTCACTGGATAAATACGCTAGGTCACCAGAGTCCAGCCTAATTCCAACAGCTTTGTAACTGCACTTCACAAAATAATGTACGAAACTCAGTATAACAGGATTTCAACACTAATACACTAAATAAGACTCACTCTTCATATTTCCCTTCTAAACCATCAAAGTTCTGAGATCATGTCATAAGATTAACTCACAAGACTCATATCTAAGTTTCCGTTTGTTTCGCTATGCAAGCATAGTAATGCTTTAGACCAGAAGGTCATTTACAGTGAATATAAAAGTAGGCATGTAAAGCTTATATCATGATACAACATGAAAAGCAAAGCCACACTTTTATGCGAGCTGAAAATAAAACTATTTACAAATGCATGAGTCTTACCCCAACTCACGGAGAGCAAGAGCAACAGCACAAAAATTTGGAACTCCACTCCTCAAAACCTGTTACGGAACATGTGATAGAGATGTAAATGTTACACATCAATGGAACGACAGAGAGATCTGAGGCAGGTTGGGAATGAGATCACAATTGCAGAAATCTAAGAGCAAGGCATTTTGCTCGGATCACCAAAAAAGCAATAGATTTTTCGCCTGTTAAATACTCATTGATCAGGGAGCTGAGGAAGTAGCATCCATTATGACACGAAGCAATATGCAACAGTGGAAGCCACTAGGGGTAGAATACTAATCCTGGTGAAACTAAGAACGTATTGGTAAACTTAATAGTACAATCTAGTGGTCGTTTCATTTGTAAGCACATGACATTTGAGTATTAATTACAAGTATGCAAGAACATATTGGTCAAATTAAATAATATAATCTTATAAATATAGTAACTCATACTTACATCATATGTGTCCACAAGAGCTAGAAAGTTACTGGGAAACGCCAAGGCATAAGAGGTGAAAGCTGCCAGCTCGCTTTGGTTGGTTTCAGCATGGGTAACACTGAATGAACTGGACAACTGAAAAACATTATAGTGAGACAAAGAATCCCCTCAAGAGTATCAGAACAAAGCGGCCATGAAAGGAACCTGATGGAGCGGCTAATTAACACAGCCAAGAAACATGGATGTAAAAGCCATTATCATGCTCAAATTGGAAAAAAGAGCATAGATGCACCTGAATCTTGTTCAACCAAGTCTGCACAAGGCTCAAAAAATTCTCACAAACAGCCGACCCGTCCAAACTTCGAAGTGATTTGTCTTTAATCTCATCAAGGCTCTGCATAACATGACCAAGTCAGGAAATAGTAGCCATGATTACGGCAACAAATTTGAAACTTAACGTGGAGCCCTTGACAAGGAAAAAGGAATCACAGTCAAGGCAATTTTTAAAAAAAAAAGGAAAAGAAAAACGGAAAAAAGAGACTTTTAACAAATCACACTTGCCCTTACATTCAGGCATTCAGGTGCCATTTTTTCTTCTTGATATAATGTTTGTTTTACTTTTTTCTATTTGCACTCCGCACTACATTCTTGATATGGCGAACTTACACCATGGACGGAAAAACGTCTATCAAAACAGAACAAAGGGCAGATTGCACAACCTACTGCCTACCATGAACGAGCTAACAAAGGCATGGGAATGCGTGCCACGTAATGGTATTCCAAACAACTGCCCAGCCAAAACATTACTACAAGATGAGAAAGAAGTCGATGTAAGACCGAGGAAACAGGCATAAATATTGGCAAATAGAAGATTTTGTGGAAGGAAAGATAAGCAGAAGTAACGACTGCCTTCGCAGAAGAAAAGGGAGAAAAAAGTACCTCGTAGCATCGAAGCCTCCAATATAGCAGTACTTGGATGCTCCTATTCCACCATCAGGGCCCTGTGCTAAAAGATGAGATAGGAATGAATTATGTTTGTATACTGGGACAAGGCGTTTACAGCCTTACACAGAGGAAAGCAATAGCGCCATACAGAACTTAAAACAAGACCTGTGCCCTCCGAAGTCCAAACTCAAGCAGAATCTTGGACTTCCCTGCAACCATTCGGTGTCTTGCAGCATTTGTAGCCACTAGTGATGCATAATTGACGAGATTAACGAGAGTGGTTTCTAAGAGTTGAACCACCTGAAAGGAGAGGTAGAAGTATATGTGCTTAGACTAGTGACCAAAACCTTCAGGTAAAGGTTACAAAAAATATAAAGGAACATTTAGAACTGTTGATAAGACATAAACACGAGATGGGTGGAAGATAAAAACAGGGAATGCTACAACTCACCGCAGTTGGCCCTTCCACCCTCAGCAAGGGTACCCTGGGGAAAACAATCGATCCCTCTGGCACAGCATACACTTCAACGTCTGAGCAGTCAACTTTGCGAAGATAATCTAGAAAACCCTCCTACGGTCGACATTCAAGTATACTGATTACGAAACCCCAAGGTCAAAATCCCAACAAACCTCGTTGGTGTCAAGGAAGGCAATTCTATTAACCTGTTTTGATTACATGCAGACAGCAGACTGCTACCAGTATCTAATCAACATATTACCTATAAAGTAGGCGCATTGATGTAAGTTGGTATCATAACTAGCTCGCTAAAACATATTATCTATCCAGTTCTAGTATATATCTGCGCATTCTCAGCATGCCTGGAGTAATCGTGTGACCCTTGTTTTAAGCTGGAAAGAATCACCAAGTTCGCATAGTCTATGGCAGATCCCAACCATAAGAGAAGAAACAAATCCCTCATTGCCATGAATTCTCTACCATCATGGCTCCTACCGAATATCAGATCAAAGTAGGTAACATTATTACCTCACATTTATTAGGCAAGGCATCACGTACGAAGCTGATCTCGTCCTCCGTCAATCTATAGTTAGCGGTGAATCTAATGCACTCATCTAAACCAGCAAAGACGGTGTACTCACCACCGAAGGGGCTCTTTCGAAAAAATAAATCAAACCTGTATAAAAGAGCATACATGTGAGGAACTAAAAAAACTTTATCTAACATCATAACAAAGTGGCTCGAATATTCCAGACATTGTCAACGTGACTACTATCGCTTTAATACAGGAGAGGACTTTAGCAAATACCACAGGTTGAGACATTACTGGCTTCATTATCTTCCAGGTAGTTGTCTGTACTTATCCACCAAAGTGTCGAAGCAACTATTTTCCTCCACACACAAATTCTTTATGAATAGCATATCTCATCATGGCCATGGATTTGGCAAGAAGCACTTGCATTAATACATATTGCCATAGATAATCAGAGACCGGCTGGTCCGGCTCAACATGTTTCCTTAAGCACAACCACAGCGAGTTCAATGCTATTCACACTCCTTCCCACATTCCTAATGCGACTTATTTGAAAATCATCCGTGAGCTCATGTGTTTCGTGCTGATCACCGTAATTCCACCAATCATAAACACAATTGAATAGCCATCGTCTAGCTCTTTATCGTGTTCTCCTAGCATACAATAAGAACGACAATCCAAGTACTCCCGTCATGGATATGGAAAGCATAGAAACTATTTCCCGTAACTAAATTAATTATGACATTATAACTAGATCTCACGTACTCCGCACAGGCGCACAAGATAATGAATCCTAAATATTTCAGCATCACAGACGAGATCGCATAAAAAATCACAAATACCGCACTCCATCACCAAGCCATTTATCACGTTCTCCTCGCCGCTTTACATCCAATATCTCAAATACTCCACAATACTATCAATCAAAACTGATCAAATCAACGGCTCCAAAACAGAATGATCTAAACCAACAGGATCGAAACATCAAACATCAACACAATCGAATCAAATCTAAATGATTTCACTCACACGGCACGGTCATTGTGCTTGCCGGCTTTCCAATAGGCATAAGCCACGGTGAACTGATACAGATCCGTGAGGAGAGGCGTCACCATCGGATTCGTCGGTCCCTTGATCGGAGGATGTCGCCGCCGCTGCATCGTCATCGCCGGACCATTCTCTCTCCGCTCCATTGATCGATTTCTAGGGTTTCGATCACGTCGACGATGCGATCGATGGGGGGAGAGAGAGAGAGTGGGAGAACGAGGGAAGTATTGAATGAGGAATCGGTTTTGTGCTGTGTGCCTAATTTGACCTGTTAATGTATCTGGACCATTGAAAATGGAAAATTATGATCTTGTTTTGTTTGTTGTTGCATGTATTGTACTACTTGTTTATTGTCCAATTGCTTTGTATGGTATACTTTGATCGTCACTTGTCATCTCAAATAAGTTAAAAGAGGACTCAATCACTAGTGAGATCGGGAATAATTCCAGCGTCAATTGACTATGTCAAGTTGATGGATTATCTCCGGTCACTGATATTATGGTCGAGGAAACAATTATTCATCATTTGTCAAATTTCTTGTTTACGTATCATGTAAGACTAATTACTACCATGATTTAAGTCATATATTTTATTATAGGATTATTCATAGATTTATTGTTTAGAATTAAAAAGAGATTAGTGTGTTGGAAATGGAAGATGGCACTATCAACGTTCAATAATAATAATAACATAAAGATCATATATTAAAATTTATATGTGTATTAATTTTTATAAATAAAAATTTATATATTTTTTTAATTGTGTGATGGAGAGAAAAAAAAAAGATAATAAGATGAGATGATGCTACATAAAATAATAATAATAATGTTTTGATATTATTATTAAAAAATTCATTTTTAATAATTTTTTATGGATAAATTTAAAAAGATGTTTTTTTTTGAAAGAAATATTGTATTTCTCTTTTTTTTTTTTTTTTTTTTCCAAAAGTATTTCTCTTCTTGTTGGCCACAAAAAGAGCAGCCATGAATATGACACAAAGGTATATTAAGGAATCTTGAATCTGGCCGGATTCGTTATAAACAAGGCCAAAAGCTAAAAGACAATTGACTTCGATGTGAGATGGGACTGGGACCGTATGTAGTTTGTGCTATGTGTTATGTGTTTTTTTTTGTTGAAAAAAAAAATAAAGCTCCAAATATCAATCCAAAAAAAAAAAAACCTTAATAAAAGAATCTCATAAAATATTATACCCATATCAAATCTGATGTAATATTAAAAATAAATCCTAAATAATCAAATAAAATTGAACAATTAGATCAAAAATCCAACAATACAAATGATCCACATTACGATGCTATTATTGTAGCTAGGATCCCAATTCGGTGAGATGTTCTTTCCACCCAGTTATATGTCAAAAAAGTTCTCCCTCGTCTCAATATTTATAGAATAAATTAACTAACATCGTAAATCTAGAAATATTTTTGATTTTGAAAAATATGACAACAATAACTTTTACATTATGAAGAAAGAGATTTGTTACTAACATCCGAGACTTTCAAATAAAACAAAATGATACAAAAATATTGGGACCCACGACTAAGAAAAAGAGAGAAAACTGATGCATGTGTTAACAATGATGCAAACTCATGCATGTGCTTACGATGTTAGGGTTTTGTTTTGATAGTGAAAAGTCAGCTTTTCATTTGTTTTATCATTCCATTTGCTTGTTTTGCATTTCCGGAGTCAGCTAGTAGATGATTAATCAGTCGCAGGTTCGAGTGGTACCCTGGCTGTTTTTAAAAAAAATCGATTCAGTGAAAAAAAAGGAAAATGAGGATAGTGGGCTGGATACTCTACTCCCAAGTCCCAAACGGCCTAAGCCCAACAAAGTGAAAAAGGGAAGTGGGGAACGGATACAATCACACAAATCGCAAGGGAAGTTCGACCGCTTCCTTCGAAACCGCCATCAATCTTTTTTTTTCCCTCCAAAAATTGTCAATTTCTTTTTTCTTTTTTAAATGCAGAATCATCATTAAAAATCAAAATTATCATTGTTGTTCAATCAGGGTTTTTTATTCTTTAATCTCATACATTTATTTTGCTTTTGGACTTGGTATTATGTCAAAAGAAACAATTGACTCGTTTTTCAAAAAAACAGACAAAAAAACACAGAATGTAATCAATAAATGTTTTTATGATGAATATAGATCATCAATTGTAGGAGTTAAATATCAGGTTTAGTGAGCAAACCTCAGAACCTCTTATCTTGAAGATAAGTGCAGCTTCAGATCCCGCAAATGGCTATAAATGTCTCAAAGTTAAGGATGTATGCAAACTAGTTGAAAGGTATTATCCTCTTGACTTTTGTGATCAGGAAAGAATTCTTATGCAATCAGAGCTGCAACATTATCAGATTGATGTTCCTAATCCTCCCGTTTTGCAGAAGTGTTCAAATATGTCCGAATTATGTCGTGAGATGGACATAAATGAAAAACATAATATTTATCCATTGATTTGGAGGTACCATTAAAACATCAATGACTTGTTTTTTATATTTATATTTCTTGTTAAAGATTATAATTTTTTTTATTCTTAATTATAGGTTGATTTGTCTTGTTTTGACTCTTTCGATATCAATGACAACAACTGAATGTGCTTTTTCAGTCATGAAGATCGTAAAGATGTAGCTTCGCAATAAGTGGATGATGCGTTTTTGAGAGATTATTTGTTTGTCTATATTGAAGATGAAGTTGCTAAGAAATTTAGCACTAATGCGGTGATTGATGATTTTTATGAGATGAAAGAACGACGAGCACAATTAAAATGATGACTCTTAGAAGTAATTTTATTTTTTCAGCAATATATTCATTTATTTAAATATGTTATATAGATAGTTACTTTTATTTCATATTTTCATGCATTTTTTTGAAAATATTTTAATTTATCCCAGCCTCCCGATAAATATTTTCTGGTTCCGCCCTTGGTCAGTCGAGTCCATAAACCATGGTTCTGCAAAGCGGTTCAGCAATTTCATTTAAAACAACAAAAGCGAGAACAACTACTGACATTTCCATATCGCATAAGCCGAATCTTCCGCTTAAGCAGTACAGAACTTAAAACCATGTTCTCGTCATAACAACAACAAAAGCTGGGCTCTGAAGCAAATAAAAAGATTATCATGATCATTATGGTGTAGTCTTGATGCTTTCGTCTTTCATAAGTCCAAGGCTTTCGCATTGCAAAGTGGGCAACAGTTCTTCTCCATGAGCCACTTCTTGATGCAGCTAACATGGAAGGTATGACCACAGTCTATCGCGCACACAGATTGTCCTTCCTCATACTGCTCCTGTAACAAGATCAACAGAATCACTACATAAGATGTGAGGCAAAAAGGTAAATGGTCTACGGCCAAGGCCGAGGGGAAGGGGGCTATCATGCCAGGCAGACACAACACTCGGTAGGGAGATCAGGGCAAGCGGACGCCACTAATTGGATCTCTCGCTTCTTTAGTTGAACCAGAACATTCAGCTCGTCGAGGCCTACATGAACGTAACCGATCTTGTCCTGTAAAGCCAAGAGTTCCTATAACGAAAGTTTAATGTTATGAGATTCTACTTTTTGATTAATTAAAAAAACAGAAAGTACTCTATTTGTCATGGAGATGTTGTTTTAGATCACCTCATAACTCATCTCATCAATGTCCAACTCCATGCCTGCAAGCTCATCGTCGGTATAGTTGTCATCATCATCATCAAAGGAAATAATGTAATCATCGTCCTATACAAACGTATATTGAACTAAGTCATCTCTCACAGCACTAACAGATCCAGTTTCACGGAACCAGTAAATTAAATTCATGAGTCGATGATCAATCAGGGCACAGAAGAACCTGATCAGATACAACAGGACTGACAGGAAGCGGAGAATGGATTTCATCACGTCCTGTCAACACTGCAAGGAGTTCAGCATAAAGCTGAGGAGTTTGGAATACAGTTCTCAAGGGTAGGCTAGTATAAATCATCGGCGTGAACGGGCCAATATAATCTGAAGCTGCCATAAAGCTTTCTTCCTCCTGGTTAAGTCCTTCATCGCCCTCGAAGTACAAGCTCTCACTTGAGGAATCATAGGACGTATCGGAACCTTCAATTAGAGCCATTATATGGAATCTGCAACAGGAAGAAAAATCTGGTTACGAGATGGACGTGAAAAAGTTCACAGATTAGGAATCGGATCTAAACCCCTCAAAATGATTGTGAGAAAAGCGCGCCAAAATGACAGCGCGCCAAATTCACAGCTCAACAAGCGACGAGAAATTAATCCACATGCACTACAGGAAAATATGATTTCTAGAAATCTGTCTACACGATGATGCTGCAAAAGAGATCAGATCCTTAAATAACTAATTAAGGTTCTTGTTTAATGATGACATTAATTAAACACATAACATGACCAAACATCATTCTACAGAAAAAAGAAAATCATAAAGAAAAACTTCTTGTTCTTTTTAATACTAATCAGATCCTAGAACACACAAAAATTGATAGGAGAAAACAATCCCAAACAAATCATGAAGCTCAACATGACAGGATAAAAGTTAGATAAGAAGAAGCAATGCTTCGGATAAACAAGCATTCAACTTCTGAATCCAAGACACAGGATTGACGACAAAATGCAAAGGATGAAGAAAGACGATGCAAAAAACGACCATGATAGATGTGAGTACTCATCTTTAGAACATAAGCAGACTAATTGCTATACCTTGAAGCCAAGAGATAGCCTAACCAAGCAGTGAAACAGATCGAAATGTTTCACTTCTTTTGATGACAGAAAGTGCAAAGTAGAAGGTGGGTTTATAGAGAGGTTAACGGGTAGATTGATTAAGTATTCGCAAAAAGCATGAATCAAAAATTAATGCCATCACTATATATCCATATCCGAACGTTGGGTTTTTTTTTTTTTTTTTTGTAAAATTTTTCCAAATGAATGAATTGACACAGAGGAGATAGTGGCATGCTGCGGCTCCAATGGCGGTGATAGAGGACGCAAAACAGCTGCCTGGTAGTGAGCTCGGTGGCTTGAACCAGCTTTCTCAATCCTGAACAAAAATGGGCAAATTTCGTCATAGATGGGATTTTTTTCCTTTTCTGCTCTTTCCTTTTTCATTACCCTGTTTTGAATCTTTTTTATTTGAGTATTAGCTTCAAAAATCCATGTTTAATTTGTTATCAACCATGAGTGATTATGTGAAATTGGATGAAATTCACACTGTACAATTGATAAGGTGCAAAGGGCCGTCAGTTGGATGAATAGAACAATAGATTGTGATGTTTTTTGCAGTAATTCATAGTATATCTGCTCGACTTGTTATAATCACACAAAGATTATTGATTGGATTGGTGGATAAATATTATGTGCAGAAGCCATCAGCTGCATTTTGCTGCTAAACTGACTGTAATATGCATGCTTGCATATATGCCGTTGATTGATGAGACCGTTAGTTCGTTATTTCTGTTAAGGATGACACTTTTGGAACGTAGTTATTATAATTAATCTGTCTAATATGCGGAGTGACACTTGAACAAAATAGCCGTAAAATGGATGAGTCGAAAATTGTCAAAGCGGGCGCTAGATTTTGTCATTGAAATTGATGGGAAATTAGATTGGTTTTGAATCGCTAGGTGATCATACATTTATGCCGCAAAATGAAGTCAAACATCTGTCGAATTTATTTTAAATCTAGAAAATAATAATATTTTTTATCAGCAATAGAATAAATATCATATAAAATTGAAAAATAATATTAATATATTTTATAATATATATATATGTTTCAATAATATTTTATGAATTTCATAAAATTTTATGTTAGCTATCAGTTTTTATTATCGTCATAAACTGATAATAATCTAATCCATTTATGATTCTTTTGTGCATAACTACATTGATGGACAAGCTAGTAATTCCCTCCCCAGAAAGTGTGAGGTTGGACAGCTCTTGAGAGGTCGGACGGTTTTTCGGAGATTGGACGATTTCTTTGTCTCTCTTTATTGATTCTCACAAGTAGGGGCTATGGCGTGAGAGGTTTGATACATTTTCAATGCATCAAAAACAGTAATTAACCACAGAATCGAACCAATGGTTACCATAAACGAAACCTAAAGAAAGTGGATTAGCACTGAAGTCTGATGATATAAAAATCTCCCATTGTTGTTCTCAAAAGTAAACAGATATTTCGGTGTAGAAAATATGCGAATGACCAACAAGAACAAATAGAAAGTCCTGGACCAGAACAACACAATGGGCCCAATAAAAGCCCAATTACAGCCCATCCAACAGCCCAATGCTCTTCTCGGCCCAACTAGTTATACCACAGCCAGAGACTCTCAGTGGCTCTACTCCAGCATCTGATGAGTAGACGATTCCATGGCGACGATGCGATTTTCCGAGGAAGTCGAAGATTTTCTCCGAATCCTATCACAAACGGAGAATTAATCGGAGATCGAAGTGAAAATGTCGCCATTGTTTTGTGTGAGTTGTTTTTTTTTTCACCTTGTTGAAGCGATTTTCGTTATCGATGCCCTAATTTCTCCGATTTATATTTCGTGATTTGATTCGTGATTGTATGATGTGGAGATGTGTGCCGATGCGATGAGCTTGAAGAAGACGCCATGGTGTTTGGATGAAAGATTATATAAATGGTTTTGTTCTTCGTGCATTTGTTCCACATCGTGTTAGGATCATTTGGTGAGAATTTCTCAATCGGTACCCTTGTTGGTGATGAAGGAAAAGAAATCAGGCATTTGTTTTTGGATAATCTATTAGATTAGGTTTTGGGGTTGAGATGATGGTGCAGTTTGGAGATTTGACCGTTATTAATTGTCCTTTATTACTAACGTGAATTTAGACCGGTGGTTTCCTTGATTTGTTGAACTAGCCATGTGGATTCTCGATGTTGATATTTTTGGAGTTCTATGATCAGCTTAGGCTGGTACGTTGAGGGTTAAAAATTATCCAAGCTGACTGCTAATGATGGCTGGTTTTTGGGGGTTAGTAGTACAGAGTAGGGAGAACATGGTTTCCTATAATGACTACGGTAGATTATGGGGTTAGTTGTAATTTAACTCGCAATGATTGAGTCATGATGCTTCTAAGCATCGACAGAGTCTGCGGAGTGGTTCAATTCGAAGGTAATAAGAGGAAACATAGAAAGCATGGGAGGAATCTGATGGCACAAGATGTTTATAGCATGGGAGGAATTGAGTTATCTTGCATTTCTTTTTGCTTAACATTAGTTATTCTAGGATCATTCTCACCCCACATGGTAAGCCGCTCAACCAACTCCTTTAAGAAGTAGTGAGCCTGTCAGCGAAAACTGGTTTAAAAGGTCCTCCGAATTTGCGGGATATTCGGTTGATCAAAGAAAAATCTTTCGGGATTTCATTTAAAAACAAAAAAAAACATTAGTTATTCTACTTTGCTGAAGTCCCACTAAGCATCCGACTCTATGAAGTGTGTGCTATCGTAGAACAGAGGATGCCTTGTTTGGGTCGTATTTTTCTGCTAAATAGCTTTGCGTGGAATTCTGCTGTATTCTGCTATGCATCTTTATCTGATTTTTAGAGTGGAATTGTATTGGTTCTTAGCTGGCCCTTCATGCTCCTTTTAGACAAGGATCAGAATGTTATGTGATTGATCATTGCGCTTTGTAATTGAGTACTTATTTGCGAAATGCTCATGTATGCAGAGTATGTGGCATCGTAGTTACGCACAAAATTGATTTTGGGTACGAAGGCGCTCACATGATCAACAGCTGCAATACTCTTTTCTGCAATTCAGCAAATGGTTAGTTGATATTCATCCTAGTGACTATCCATATATGACCTTTTGACCTTTTCTGATATTACACCTGCATAGTTCTTATATATTCTTTGGGCAACTTGACAAGAAATTATAGGTATCTGAGATTAACATCGTCGAACTCCTGCAATTTCTTCTTCATCATCATCTCCTTTTGCTCCTCCAACAGCTGCTGCCGGCTTTCTTGTGCATCATCCTCAGTACAGACTGCTTCACCTTCTTTTACCATGAAACCATTCAGCAAGCTCTCCAAACTTCTGTTTTCCAGGTTTACACGACTTCAGCACAAAACCTTGGTTAGATGAAATCGAGCTCCCTATCACACATGGCATTTCTTTTCTCTTTGTTATTCTGTTCTTCCCAATCCGAATCTTCAGGCTCCGGCTTCATATTCAAGTCGGGTTTCTCCACGAACCAATCTCTCTCACCACTACTCTTACTTTCACCGCCGCCGCCATCACTGTTGCAACCAATTCCTCCTTGAAGTCTACCGCCGCCAATATAGGCGCCACCAATACAGTAAGCCTGTGAACCATGTCGCCGGAGACTTGTCTCCAAGGCATCAACTCTGGCTCCAACCTCTGTCGCCATCTTCCTAATAGAAGTCGCCGACAAGTCACTCAACGGCCCTTCACCGGACAAAAGGTCCGGGAAGTTTAGCCGTGCCGTGGGCCCCCTAAGATAATAAACCGCGGTGTCATACGCCCTCGCCGCAGCCACCGGGGTGGCGTAGGAACCCAACCATATTCTTGATCTCTTATTCGGTTCACGTATCTCCGCAACCCATTTTCCCCACTTTCTTAACCTTATACCCTTATACGGCTTGTCCTTTGTTGCCGGCCTCGGCATCTCCGTTGTCCTCGTCATCGCCGGTGACCGCCCGGTTTCCATTTTATCTCACTGGCCAGCACCGACCAAATGGTTGTGTGAGAGTTGATGTGGAATATTTTTGTTTCTCTATGTTTCTCACAAGTAGGTTGATCGATCGTATTCGTATATATGATGGGAAAGTGGGGAGATTAAAATATCACCGACATGAAGAGGTGTATTTTTTATTTTATTTTATTATATTTTTTGGATGGATGTTTTTTGGACGGCATATGAATATGATATGAGAGGAAACAGCTAGTAAAAGTTGATCTTTTTTTGGCAACTTTCGAAGGGACCATCTATATGTTCCACCAATGTTTCGTTTTAAATATGGAACATGATTTGGTGTGGGGTTTGTTGTTTCTTATGCTTGTGCCCGTGATGTGTATTATGGATTTCTTTGGAATTCATTGGAATTCTTTGTATTTTTGTGGGTTTATTAAACTTTATAGTAGTTTTCTAAGGGGCTATGCTTTCATTAATTTTGCAACATTTTTTTTCTCTACACTATTTAACATGTAATTTTAGTTGTTTCATTATTTTCCTAAACGATACTATATACGATTATAGTAGATAATATTTACTGTCATTAATATTCTATTATATTTTCTTAAAAAACATTATCACTAGAACAAAGAGGCTATTCTAGAAGAAATGACTCATTCTTTTTGTAGCTTTAAAATATACTGAGAAAATAATTTCATAAAATAATTTTTTTGTGGTTTCGAATTCTTAATCTTTGTTTTTGTTTGGTTTTGTTAGTAAACTTGGCAGTGATTGTCACAATATCAATCCCAAACTCTTCAATCCCTAGCAATCTTTTCGTCCCAAAAGAATTTCAACATTTGTATATCTGACGCCAAAAAAAAAATTGTGTTACGAATCGTCTATAGAACAATTAGACGTTGTTTTTTTTTATACAAAATTTACATATAATTTAAGTTATGTTCTTCAACATTGAGCTGATGGCGTATCAATACAAAAAAAAAAATTCAAATTAATACAATACAAAAAAATAATTCCTAAAACATATATTTTTTTTCTCATCCAACTTTCTTCTCCTCATTCTCTCTCCTCCTCCTTGTTCTTTTTTTAAATCTTCATCATCATCATCATATCCATTCGTCATTCTCACCATCACCATCATCTCTTCTCCTCCACAAAACCATAGCCAACAAAAAAACTCCAACATTTTATACCATCATTGACTATCATCGTAAACCCACCTTGAACACAAGTCTCAGTCCTTGTCTTTGTTATTTGATTTCCTAGTTCATTGTTGTATAACGTTGGTGAGTATGGTATTAGATGAAACAAGACGATTCGAAGACGTGCGTAAGGTGATCAATGAAATGCCACAAAAAAATAAAACGTTTGTTCAAATCAAAACAGGGTTCATGTTCAAATTGAAACAGGACGTCTATTCAAAATTGAAACAAGGCTTTTATTTTAATCGAAACACTATCATCATTGGCTGATCATCATATTCACCATCATAGAAAAACCATCCACATGAAATCATCATCATCGCTATCATCAATGTAAAAAATACTATTATCGTGTTCGTCCTTGGATCGTCATCGTCGTGATTATCCTATTTTTAATCATAGAAATTCTTCCAAATAAAATAATCATTGTCATCGTCGATATCAAAAACACCATCATCGATATCAAAAACACCGTCATCGTAATCATCATTTGAAATTATATGTTGTGAAATATTTTTCTGGGTTGTGTGTATGGATAATATTTTAAAAAGATGATAGTTTTCAGAATTTTTTGTTTTTATCATATTCATTGATATTATTAATCAAATTTTTTAAAAATACGTATTGAATAATATAGTTATTATAATGTTGAGTATTTTTCTTGTTTCTTTTTCTTTTCGATAAACATGATGATGGTGATGGTGATGGTGGGTTGGTCGGTGCATTAGTTTATGGGTAAGAAAAGTTCGGAGATAGATTAAAGGATAGAAAAGTTTGGAGAGAAAAGAATTGATGGTACGTGTAACTAATGGATTGAATCATGGGTAGATATCAATTGATTGAGTACGTATTAGTTACTGGATGTGGTAGGTCTGTGGACGGTAGTTTGGTGGTCGGTGGATTTCTACCGTTATGACTCCACGGCTTTTGCTAGCTTATCTACATTGGTGCTGATCGAACTGCCCACTATTAGATTCTACGGAATTCTGTGGCAAGAGTATTTGTGGTCGCAAAATAATCCTACCGGTGATAGGGAAATGTATCCTTCCGTCCCAAGATAATTGATGAATCTAAAACACAATTTTATTTATTTAAGGTTTATTGTGAGAGTGTGGTATTTTGATAAAAAAAAAATTAATGTGGGAGAAGTGTCTTGGATATATCAAAATTTGTTTTGGATTCTAATTAAATTATAATATTATATCATCATTGTATTATTCAACACGTATTTTAAAAAATTTTATTATTCATTTTAACGACAAAAAAAATTATGTTATTGACATAAGGTTGCAATACATAACATAAATTATCCTTAGTATTTTATGGCAGTTTTGCATAAAATGATATTTGATCGTTCCGCGAACGATTCATAATATTAAATAATTTTATTGTTGGCTAATGTTGTTGTAAATTGAATAGAACGAAAATAATACTTTACATTGCTATTACGTCTTAAAATAACTGCTATCGTTTTCTCATTTTGAATATGCCAAAATGTTTAAAATATTTCCATTAATGTGTCGAAGTTACAAAGCTACTCTTACTTTATCATATCCATTAAACCCATTATTATTTTTGTTTATTATATTTTATTCTCTTCTCTCACAAGGATATATTGCCAAAAAAATCAACTCCTCTCTTAATTTTTGTGCCAAGTCAAATTGATACAAAAATAATGAGAGGGAAGGTATATGAACTATCTTTATAAATGGATTGATGAGATATAATCCCGGAACTATAAAGAATAATTTGACTCGACGTATGGATTTTCATGGAATGAATTTTTATGAAATTTGATAAAGTTTGTTTTTTCTCTAATGACGGATGTCAATGGAGTGTATTATAACAGATAATAATTATTTTAATATTTTTATGATAACAACTTTATCAATAGAGAAATGTTTGTTACATTTTAGGTTAAACCGAATAGACGAACATTAAATATATTTTGAAACAGAGAGAGTATTATATTCGGATTTTGCAACTTTTGTTTCTTTGCAGGACTATCGTAGCATGTTTTTAGAATCTTGTCGTAGCATTTTCCCTATGGCTGATCGCGAACTTGCTTTCGGGTATTTGTCAAACAGTCGATACTTACGCTTTGATATATTTTCCTCGCTTTGCTTTTTGGTTTAGCAAAAGTGGTCACTACCGTTTTGTCGGTGATGGTTAACAGTTGCGGTGACTACTCTTTGCGCATTGAACATGTGGAAAACGTGTTAAAAAGTAGGTTTGAGTCAGCCTTGCTATTCATTTCATGTGTTTGCCCACCTTGAGTTTATAGTTGTAGTTGTAGTGCGAGACCGTTTTAATATATGGTCCATAACACCTTGCACAATATCGTTCGCACACTTTAATACTCTGTATATCCATCCATAACACTCCCAAATAGGTGCGACTCATGGAAACGGAGAATTTTCAAATTATACAACGATTGTCATTAGCACTCGACCATATCACAAAAATGCACATAAATTGCAGGAAATGCTACTTTATGTGAACCAACAAATTAATAGCACAGCATGGTCACCGCCGCAAATGCTGGTATGATTTTCGGTTCAATGCAAGCCATGCACAAGCCTGCACCAGTTGCAAACATACTTTCAACGATGTTATGTGTCAAAATGAACAAAAAGCTTTCTGCCATGTGCTTTCTCCATACCCATAACTAAATCACAAACTTGTCTAGATCTTGACATCTAACGTGGAGGAATAATGTGACAAGTTTTTGAACTAATGTGAACGGAAGAATAGTCACATATCTAACTGAAAGTTCAAAAAAATAGATCAGAGGGAGAGACGGAGAGAAAGGAAGCATAAATAGTGCATCTCATCATCGGAATCATCAAGTTTACTGCCGAAAAGATCCCTACAAACTTGTTTAATTCATCATATTCGTGTTCCTGCGACATCCCTGTCTCGCTTCCTGCGTGACCCCATCCGTGACTTGGCGTATCTATTGAGAGTTAAAGTGCGTCGTAGTGACGAAGATCAGATTGATCTCCATACACCATGTCAAATTAGGGTTGAAAAATGCAGATCAAATAACGACAGAGAGAAGGATGTGGTGTGAAAAGGATACTCTAAACTCATGCCTTCTCCATCAGTAGATGATCGCAGGATTCCACCTTGCAACTGACCCAAAGCTTCTGAGGATGAAGCAGTGTCCTGCGTCCACCACGAACAACAGTTCATCCGGATGATATGTGCATATCGCGACATCTTTTTATCACAGGAACACTATTATTTTGATGCGTACAAAAACTAGTCCCAAAGAACATATACCAGTATATCTAGGGTTCGATAGAGACCAGGACTCTGTTTCAATTAGCAGGACTTGAACTGACCACATTACGAGCTACATGAATATATACAACGGAACAACCCACAGATGATTAGACTCCAGGAATTTAAATCATGCGAGCTCTACCATGGTAACACCAAATTCTACCACATCAATGACACGCCGGATTAGATGAAAAGTGTATGCCAGTGTGTGCAATGAAGATTACGTCAAATTCTACCACATCAATGCCACAGGCACACCACGTGAGTTTTGCATCTTCAACTTCAAGAACCCACGGCAGCTTCCAGATCCATAAGAAAAATATATTTTCCCTGGACTTGACAAGGAAAATGAAGAACAGATTTTAGCTCAAACCTCGAGAAGATTTGAGTTAGCTCTCGTTCAGTGCAAGCAGGTCCAAGATTGGCAACAAAGATCGTCGGACAAGGAGAGTTATTTTGGGGGCATGAGGAGATGAGTGTGTACTCTGTCAAGATCAAATAACCACTTTCAGCAAATTCAGACCTATAAACTCGGCTATTGAACCAGTTAAGACCAAATCACTGATATGTCCCCACCGCTATCGGAATCACCAATGCGTGAATAAAGATTGATTAAAAGAAACCTTTTTTTCTTAGTTCGCCCGATTCGATTCTAAGTAAATCATCCCTCATCCACACATTCACGTGGGAGCAACATAATTTAGGTATAGCATACCGCATACCGGCTTTACACTGCGGGTCTGATCAATGATTCTGGTATCATAGCTTAGACGACTGAAACAAAGAGAAACGAGAGTCAAAGGGGGAAACCGCTAGGATGACCCGCCATCTAAATAATACATTCCACCATATACTTCAGTATGCCTGTATATCCTTTTGGAACATATACGGATTCTATAAATAATCAAGTGTGCTTAATAAGTGATATCTCGACAGTTTCGAAGTAATCAAAATGTGCTGAGAAAGTGCAATTGACCTTTGTGTAGATGGATAACCAATCATGTTGTAAGCAGAATTACTCATTCCAGGAACGTGATAGCTGCCAACGCCTGCTAGTGCCCATGCGTGCAAAAACATACATGTGATTGGTGAGGTTGTTGAAGAATGTGTGTCTCATGTGACAAGTATAATCAATACTCTAAAATAGAAAGTGAAAGAGGACAATTCAGTGTATACTCTACATCAATGGTAATAGATCAAAGGGAAAAGCAACAAAAATACACGTGCTACCTATAATTTTGGTAAACTGTATCAAGAAATTGTTGGACGAATATCGTTACCAGGATCAGCACAGCCTCTGGAAAAAGCAGCAGAAGCTTTGAATCTCTTATCTGAACCAGGATCTTTGTTTTCTGATTGCCAGAATTTAGAAGGTTATGAGAGAAAACATGGATAACGTCAGTGATAAACACAACAAAGCAGACATCCACAAGATGAGTCGAGGGACGGAGTACTCTAGCTTTTTATTTAGCTAATCTAAAGTGTTTAGATTTGGAATTAGCTTTCGCGAGGTCGATGTACAAAGTCGATCCTTTTTCTAGATCAAACTGTATTCCCTGCCCAATCAAAAGAAAATGACCATGAAATTGTATAGGAATAGACAGATCTAAAATCATAAAGGATCCATGGCATTTTTTAAGAACAAGAAGACATCCCTCCTATTCCAGTTTTTCTTTGAGTAAATTTTGAAGGATCCATGGCACTTTTTCTTTTGTAAAATTGTGTCTTTCGCAAAGTTGCAAATTTTGCATGCCTAAGGTATGATGCTCATTACATGGCATAAATCATATCAACCACAACACAGATTAGACTAGACTAGACTCTAGAGGTAAAACATATAAAAGTTGGTACCAAAATTAAATGATAAAACCGACAAATTACGTGTTCATTTCATCTTATTGGTCTCCCAGAATACAAGGAACTCAACGTGTAAAGCCAGTTGCTCATACTAGATATACCATAATTAGATGCCAAAGTGCGTAGTTGTACTCTTCACAGACAAGTTATTATAATTACATACAGCTATGACTACTTGCAAGCAGTTGCATCAGGAGAAACATAGTCTTACATTGAGTGCGTCCCTTGCATCAATCGCTGACCGTTGATCTGCAAACACAGCAAAAGCAAATGGCTGCCATCAAAGAAAAACAACCATGTCAAGAGCTGCAATAGCACCCAAAAAAAAAAAAAACATGCAACCGCAAATGGCGCAGCAATGATCAAAATGAAACCTATCAAAGAAAGAGTAGCTGCATACAACAATTTGAAGCCGGACACAGCTTCATACTATTTTCTCCTCTGATACGATAATGTTAATGGACACAGCATTGATGTTTGAAGCTGGAAAAAGAACAACATAATCCTAATTGGAGAACGAGCTGCAAATCAACCAGAACCTCATCATCAAACCCCTCCTAACCCTATAGTTCATTCAATCATTGTGAATCAGTATTTCTCCACACCAAACAACTCCATCGACATTCCAAACAATCATCCTCAGAAAACTTGAATCACACGAAACCCTAAATTTTCAACATTCCATCAAAATCACAAAATCAATCCATCACGAGCACTCAGAATCACAACACCACCACCAGACCTGTCCGTGCTCCGACCGTCGCCGTATATTAGAAGATTGATACCCTGGAAACACTCCCTGAACAAATGATAGATCTCCCTCGCCTTCACATCACCCGGTAATCCCGCAACAAACAACGTCCTCACCTCATCCTCATCCTCATCCTCCGATCTCCGATCTCCGAACAGAAATCACTTGATAGTACGGAGAGGGAATCGGTGACGGATGATGAAGTGGCACGTGTGCACTCGGACGAACCCTAGGATTCGACGGCGCAGGTGTGAGGATAACGAGAGGTGGTTGTTGGTGGTGGAGGGGAATGAGATGAGGAGGAGGATAGTAAGGGTCATGGTGGTGGTGAGCGCCGGGCGGAGGAGGAGGGGCGGCGGCGGCGTAGTAGGTGGCGATCTCGTCCATGATCGGTGGTTCGCCGGCTAGGGTTTCTGACAATGAGCAATCGGAATCAGTGAGGTGAGGTCTCGTTTTGTTTCCTTTCGTGTGAAGGAGTATTATACTTTCTCTTCCGTACAACGAATACACCACGTTGATCCAGAGAGCTATAGAGGTAAATTTATCCAACATGGCTCAATTATTGTAATAAATAAATTTATCATTAAATATTTATTATGATTATAAAATAATCTATTTTTATATGTTGATAATTAAGGAATGATAGTTTATTTATAACTATAATAACGAAACTCATAAAAAAATATTATTGTATACGTATGTCGTAACATAACATTGGTTTAATAGATGACACATATATGATTAAGCTTAAAAACAGTACAGGTAAGTAAATCATGGGATAACATTGGGTTGGATTCTAACCCTTTATGTGTCTTGGAATTAAAAGAAAAAGGAGTGAGAGAAGTTAAACTCATTTTTAAAACAAATAAATATGGTGGTTTTTTTTCTTTCTTTCTAAATTGTTCAAATGTATTCATGTCAAGATGATTACTCACTCTTATTCTCATAAAATATACCTACAACCGAAATTCTCAACCAACCGTGCAATCAGAATTAGATGGATGAGGCAACTTTAACCTCATCACAACTTACACTTTTTAATTAGGACCAAATTGTTAACTATTTTTTTTAACGTTGTATGTCATGAAACGTTTACAACACATGAACAACCATAATATCTCTATAGTACAACAACTACATCTTGCATAATCCAAACATATAACAAAAAAATATTGAGAAATAACAATGCACCCTCCGAGCTGAAACCAATAATCATAGATGACGTTAAAAGCCATAGCCACCAAATATCACAGCCCTTGTTTCCTGGTTAGAGCCGCTATGATCTTGTGCAAGTCCGAGATTTCCCGGTCCCTTTGAGTGAGCTGATTCGTTAGCCTTTCGATTTCTTCCACATGGTCAACACAAGAACTCTTCATCTCAGACTTTTCAGTTACTTCATCAGCCTCTGAAGTACGCGTCTCAACCGAGATCCCGTCCTCGCGTGATCTCTTCTTTGTCGTAGCTTGATCAGCGTCACCACCGCATACGGTTTTGTGAACATAAATAGTTTCTGTTATGCCAGAGCTGAGTTCGACGGGAACAGCTTTCTGCAGCCGACCCCTTGAGTCCTAACAAAATGCACAACACAATGCATTGAACTACAGAAAGAAACATCTAATACATATACTAATCCCTTTTTTCTTTTTTTAACGGTAATACATTTACTAATCTTTGATTCCCTCTCTCTTAAGAATGATATTACCCAGAACAAATCATGATGTGTTTTTAATAGATCAGCTTGTCCTAGATAAATCACCAGCTTTCTCTGTTTATGTTTTTCCATTCTTTTTTTTTTTTTTTTTTTGCGCTCAATGTTAGTTAACAAGAATAAGTTACTCTGAAGACCGGAGGGACAATTTACCGAGACGAGAAATTCAAAGAAAAGAAGAAACACCAACCCCTCCCTCCTCTCCATTGATATTATCATATGCTTCAAGCGCCTCCAGTTGATTCTTGAAGATGGCATGAATCGAGTAATTACGACTTTTGGCATTCTTAACCATCTGTGAAGAGAACACGTTCAGGTCACGTTCTGTAAATGGGGTAATTAAAAATCTATCAGCTAACGACAACAAAAAATAACCAACCTTCTGATCGAGTGTGTAATCTCCTGGGATAACTTTGTGTAAGTCCTCGGTCTTCATGACGATAGGTATCCGATGGATGAAAAGCTTTGGCATATCTTCTTCAGGCACACACACCTAATGTTTATTTAATTAGAATGTGGAAAAAACGAAAAGAAGACCTTGCTTGGCATGAAAAGTTTTGAAGAATTACTGCTTCTTCCACAACCAGAGGAAGATCATCATTAAATCCCTTTTCGATCTTTGCAAGCACAAGCTTCATAGCAGCACAAGCATCATCAAGACAATTATGTGGCTCCCCTTTCTTCCGAACTTCATAACCTAATACTGACTGCATGAGAAAATATGAGCTATTTTTTTATTTATAAAAGCAATATATGACATATGTCGTTGCACAAGCTCAAGTAACTATGAAACATTTGTGACCTGTTATGACATGGGAGGTTACCGGTTATCCACATCACTTATAGCATCTCATACTCATTAAACAACCATTCTGTTTAGTGTTTTCTATATTCTCTATTTTCCATTGGTTTTTCACTTCACCAGCTTTTTATTCAATGCATTTTCTCCCCCATCTTTCCCCTCTTCTCCAACAGGAGCAGAAGCCGGAAGATAGTGAGGGCACCATAAAAGAATCTCAAATAGGCAAATGTCATCAAGTCAGGAAACAAGGAATGCGAACCTGCCTTGCATAGATTAACAAGAGAGGGTCTTCTTCGCATAGAATCACCGCCATACTTAAAAATATAAGAAGTATCAATCACTTTGGGATGATCTGTCTTCAGCGCTGTTGCGAATTGAGTCTAATCAGCTCATGCCATTATTTAAAACATGTCCCAACAATATCATAGAGGAAAATTAGGAAACGGTTATATTTACAAGTCAGATGATCATGAAAAGAATTAATCTTACCCTTCATATCATTGCTGAGACCATGGCCGACCAAAATGGTTCCATGAGACAACAGCTTCTTCATGGACTTCTGTAATTGAGCAAGGAAAAGGCATAACATAGTAGTTACCAAAATGATTGAAAAACAATAGACACAATTCATAAGCATCACAGTGCCCACTAGATACCTGTATATCTTCCAAAGAAAAGGTTACCCCATCTAGATCGTTTGCAGAGACACCTGTGATACTCGTTCTGTAATCCGCAACTGCTTTCTTAGGGTTTACAAACTCGTGAAGTTTGACCTGAAAGCCAGAGAACCACATGAGGTACATATGATCTTACAAGCCAATAACGCAGACAGAGTGAAATGCCAGTAATACCAATGGAAGTCACAAGTCTTTACCTGTAACTCACGATCAACTATGCAAATTTTAACCAAGGCTTCGGTGCCATCATCACAAAGCACCATCTCACAATCAACCGCAATCATTGCTTCGGACCGCTTTCTCTTGCCTTTTGCTCTTAGCTTTGTCACTAACCAGCCCTGTCAAGCTTCGGCAAAATTAGATAAAGATAATCTAATGATAGATGCACAGCAGAAGTAGCAACAGGTGATTCAAACAGGTGATTCCTAAAACTAAGCATGTCATTCATGGACAAGTAAACAGCATAGAAGAAAAGATCGAGGCAAACCTCCTCGTACGATGGAAATGTAAAATCAGTGGGGTATGATGGATGCTCTATCGTCAATTGAACCAACCTCTGCACCGGATAACAAGGATTATAATTTACGAGTAAAAATATAATCCAGTATGTACAAGCAAGAAAAAGAGAGGCTAAGCAATAAGAGAATATCAGGAATCGAATGAAAAAGCATAGACAGCATTAGGAATTTTGAAAACTGGAGGAACAAGAACAATCACACATCCAAAACTTCACTTAGGATACTACATTATTAGGGTTTCTGGCAAGCCAGAGTGCAAAGAAGAACAAGGCACGATCATCATCAGTAACGAAAGGACGCATTGTAATGCTTAAGGGACAATATTTCATTAACGCCTTCATACCCAAGACAAGTTCAGATTCATACTTTTGGATAGGTAGCTTTACCTGCTCAGGAGATTCCGTACCCTGAGATTGCAAAAGTTTCTTAGCTATATCGTGGCTTGAGTAACATTGCATCACCCTTGCAAAAAACTGCAGACTAAACACTTAATCAAGTTAGTTGCAGACACCAATATGCAAACAAAGCAAAAAAAAAAAGGAAAAAAAAGGACCCCAACTAGCATGCAAAGTCCTGCCAAAGTGCGAGGCAAGTAATTTCCGATATTCATCACCTTCAGGTCACTTTCCTCCTTAAATGTTCTTAAGAAAGCAAGTAAATCAGCTGGGGATCTCCTGGCCGGGTCACTGTGGGTAGCACCAAACCTCTCTATCGAATTCAGGAACTCCTTCCACACTCCCTTTTCACCACTCATTCCTCGTTTTTGTGCAAACTTCACGATTTGAATAAGCACCTACATGAAACAAATGCATATAATCAAAGCAAATGGACGAACCAATAAGACTCTCACGTTCAAGTAAAATGAGAAGTCAAACATGTTCTTTCCTAAAAAGGTAGAGATATTTGCACATGTTACGGAAGGTATAGTTTAAAGATCACACTCGGGTACAGTTGAAGCTCTCTTAATAGGTAACTCAACACAAATCAAATAAGCAGCATCATTTGACCACATAACAACACCAATCGAGCTGAAAAATTTCACCAACGCAAACCATCACAAGTGACGTGCCACTAGTATATTGTCATCGAAATCTCAGAGAATCTCACTATAGGCTTAATCGCTGCTACGACATAAATGATCACATTTTACTCGGACATCATCTCAGATAACACAAGCAATTGCGACCACCCGTCCAAAAACCAGATTTAGCTAAAATGCCCTAGTGTTACACATCACACACGGCAAGTGCAAATGCGAAAAATAACCAACCCAAGCACATATCGATTATCATAGATGCCAAAAACTAATTCACTGGAAAAATGAGAGGCAATTCGGCACCAGAACAAACAACATAGCCACACAAGCACGCTCAAAAGTTCAAAACTCAAAGTTTACTTTAATCAAAAGGAAAGTTACCTCGCGTTTCGCTGATGCGAGCTTCGCATCAATCGAAGCGAATCTGTCATCGAGGGCGGCGGCGACGACGACCTTCTTCGTCATTGGCAGCGCTGATGATGATTTCAGTTCAGCCAATTGGTGGAGCGGATGCGAGTTGAGGACAGTCGGATTTCGTCGACGGCGGCGGCGCTGTTAAGGGTTTAAGCGGGGCGAATGAAAGAGAAAAGAGGAACTGTAGGTGATGCGATTATAGCAAGAAGGGTAAATTCGTAAACGTACGAAGTTGGAAAAACTAACGCCCCATTTGATATGCTGCAATCGAGCATGGAATGGAACACACAATTCCCATTTTGATGTTCCAATCAAAATAAGATTATTCTCGATCAATTCTCATTCCAATCAAAATTGGTTTTTTTATTCTTGATCTTCATCCTCGGAATAGCCCATTTATCCAGAAAAGGCAATGGCTTTTTTCCCCCAAAAGTTCCGTCCACCATGAAAAAGAACATTGCTTCTTTTCTTAGTTATTTTTATTTGGTTGAAATTGTATTTCTTTTTTCAATCTTCACGTTAAACATCTTTTCTTGCGCTTCATGTTACCAATAATTATTGTTTTGTTTTTTTAATTACATGCATCTAAAATTCATTTTTAATTGTGTTCATAAATAAAACATTCTAATCCTACTATATCAATCAAACAGTTCAAATGGAATGCAATAATTTATTCCATTCAGGTCTTTATTTTTATAGAATATTTCATCTGTCTCAGATAAATTACGACATAATAAACATCCCAATTAAATTACAACACTTATATAAAAAACAATCTTAGAATACTAAAAATCATATATATCCATATTTTATATAACATCCACTTATATTATTAACTTTTCTCTCTTTACTCATTCATATTTTTTCCTTCATATTCATAAAGCAAAATGATAAAAAATCAAAAAATTAAAATATTTTTTAATTATTATATCAAATTAATTCTTCATAATTTATTAAAAAAATTATATATTATATCATTCCAAAATCATTTCTATATATCATTCGGGACCTAAGAGCGTCTGCGACGATGTTTTGACTTCAAAACTCAAAAAATAGAGTTTGAGCACAATGGGACCAGAGCTGTTGGGTGGAGATTAACAAAACGAAAAAGAAAATTACATTGAAATTAGCTGAGCCTCTCCAGCACAAACTCGTGCAACAGAATTTAGGATAGTGCCTCCATATATAATGGTGATTCTCTTACACTGTCACACCCCTTTTGCAACTCAACCCCCACAGACCCCAGTCTTTGATTTAAGTCAGACTTCTGATTTAAGTCAAGCTTGACCTCTTCATATATTTCTCCGTCCCAACCAATTTACGTGTAATGTTTTGATCATGTATTTTTTATCGATATAAATTTTGATTTATATATAAAATTATTAAATATTATATTTTATAAATTATTATAAAATATTAATGATAATTTAAGTTGTGTAATTCAATCCTTCGTTAGTCATGTAATTTGTCATAAAATTTCTTAAGATACACATTGAATAATATAAAAAATCAAAATATTACATGTGTATTGAAATAGATAGAGTATAAGAGAAATGATACGGAGTAGTTGTTTTAGATAATCCACTTGTACTCCTTAGAACAAGTCCAATAGATTACGTTATACTCCATCCATCCTAGAAAAATTATAATGAATTGACTTTAGATACTATTTCGTACGTATTTTGAACAGTATCTTTTTATCATTAGACAACATTAAACTAACATTTTTTTAGCACATGTTATAATATATAATAATAACTATGATTAGTGTTTTATGAACTTTTTTTAAAATAATCATTTGATCATCCCGAGACGAATCAAAATTCGTCTCAACATATGCGCGTAGTCAATTCATTATAATTTTTATGAGACGAAATGAGTATTTGTATATTTATAGTTACAACTTATCTATAAATAATATGAAACTGTTAAATATGATTATGATCTTCCAATGATTAAATGTTGGATTTTTCCTCCCCTTTGTTTGCATATTTTGATGTGACAAAAATGCCAATACTATCTTCATTGCTAGATTGAAAAAACAAATGGCAAAAGTTAAATTATAGCTCCAAAATTGAACATCAATGACATCCATATTTGATATACAAATGTTATTATGGGTATGCCAGAATCCAATGAGAAAAATCACACAATAAAACAAACCATAACGATTACCCTTGACGCAACACGAACTAAGAACAAAAAAAGCAGAATGCTACTGCCCCAAGCATCAAGCAATTCTGAGAACGAACGAACACCGAGTCTACAACAAACAACACTACCTTCCATTTCCAAGAAGATATAGATAATGTAAGACAAAGAACTTAGCCGAAGAGGCGAATCAAAAGAACATAATACGACAAAACAAATAAGATTTCAGCATCCATTGATCGACTGTACTGTTTTTGCAATCTTTTGCTGGAAGCATTCATTGATTGCTACTAGAAATACCATTGCGAGAAGACCATCTCCTCAGAGCACGCACCGCTATGCCCCTACCCATCAGGGACCCAAACTTTGCCCTAAACAACGACGATCTTGCACCATTCATTGCCCTGGGATGAACATCGATGGCATCACGGTTGTCAGCTCCTGGTGGCTCACAGCCACCATCTTCTAGAGCTCCTCCACCCTCGGGCACTGACATCTGCAGCTTCGATCTCATCCACGACCAAGTTAACAACCAAAGACTCCCTCCTTTCCTTCAACCACTCTAAGATATCATTAGTCACTTCCTTGCACTTCTTGACCTTGATCTTGACTAGATTGGGACAACCAACGGCAAGGGCTTCCAATCCATTATCCGAGATTGGGCAGCTCTTGATGTAGAAATTCTTCAATGCAACACATTTTGAGGCAATGCACGAGATCTCCGCATCACGAATGGTCTCGCTACTACACAATGTAAGCCGCTCCAAATTCTTACAACCCGAAGCAATCACCTCCAAGCTCGCAACAGTTGGATTTGATCCAATCAAGACCAACTCCTGCAAATTTCCAGTATTTTCCCAAGGCAGCCAAACCCTCATCACCGATACTATTCGTCCTCCACCCGTCAGTATCAACCTTCCTCAAGAGCCTGCACTTCTCCGCCACAGCCACGAAACCCGCATTCGAGCAATCAGGGGCTTTCACAACATGTAGAATCTCCAACTTGGGACAATTGGCAATTGCCGATAACCCAACATTACTGGCCTGTGACATCTCGAGATGCACCTCGACTAACCCATCATTCGACTCTGACATCAACCCCAAAACCCTATCCCAATCCCCCATACATTTGATCAACTTCAACGACTTCAGATTCCTCGCCCCGATGATCAAAGAACCAAACACCTGCCCATTATACAACTCCTTCAAACAAACACTCCTCAACGACTTCGCCCCAATCCCGCCACTAATTGGCTCCATGACACGTATCATCCCTTGATCATTCAACCCCCTCAACCTCTTAATCGACAACCCCTCCAATTTCTCAAAATTCTCAATCACAGAATTCAACCCTTTGGTCCCAAAATCACAAGACCCACAGCTCAATTTCCTCAACCCCTTACAATTCCTCGAAAACGCTGCCATCCCATCATCAGTGACCTGTCTACACCCCCTCAATTTCAACCTCATGAGATTCCTACACCTCAACGCCACTATCAGAATCCCCTCATCGCCCACACTGACCGATCTTCGATCGCATCCAAGTGCCAATTTCGTGACCGAATCGAACCTATCAAACAGATCCGGCAACCGAGGGACAATCTGTGCCGTGGCGTTCAAAGAAAGCCGAGTCCGGCTCTGACCCTCGATTGTATACCACCGTTTGCACACTAGAGAGCATGATTTGCGATCGAGGGAGGAGAGGGTGAGGAAGATATGGGCGAGGCATTCGTCGGGGAGGTCGCCGGTGGGGTCGAAGGTGGAGTTGGAGAGAGGGAAATCGGGTGATGGGTTTTGGAATTGGGTGGATTTGGGGGCGACCCAGATGGGGATTTGGGGTGGGAGACGACGGAGGCGCGTGAGGGTGAGGGGTGGTGGTGGTGGTGGTGGGGGAGATGGGGATGAGGTGGATTGGCACATGATGTTTAGATTTGAGGTGTGGTGGGACACATGGTGGTGTCGGCGGCGGCGGCGGTGGTGGAAGAGATGGTGGCGGAGGATCGGAGGGGAGAAGTGAGAGGATTGTTGTTGATCATCTCAGGGTGGAGTATCTGAATTGATTTTTCATTTTTTTTGGTACATTCTTGTACGCATGTATTTCTACTGTTTTTTTTTAAAAAAAAAAAATTATACTACAATAATGTAGACATTTCTATTCTATCGTTTGAAGAGTTGGGTTAAGTTTGTTAGTGAAATTGTTGTTATCGTAATTTGGTGGTCACATTAGTCTCGTTTACCAATCTATATTTTTTTTATTTCATTCAAATTATAATATTATTTTATGTTAGTAATAAAGTTAATAACAACATCACCCAAATTAAATATAAATTTTAATATCTCAGATCTAATATTAAATATTTGGATAAAATAAAAAAGATATTATTATTATATCTAATATTTAATATATATCGTATTATCCAATCGCTTTTAAGCGCGACAAACTCTTCGATGACAAACATATGATATGTCATTATTTTCATTTAAAAATTTTAATGGATAATCAAGTAATTTCATTTTATTTAAACTACATTAATTTTTTGCTTTTGATTATGAATTCAACCATCAAGATTAAATCTTGACGATATAAATTTAACCTAAGTTAACAACATCTGAACAATCATATCTGTAATCCTATAAAATATTTGGATCAAATGAAAAAAATTATAATTATCATATATACGAAATATTTCATAAATAAATGCATCGACTTGAATCTAATCGGTTAGTAACTATCTTATAGAGAAGTTTATCACAAGCATGAGGTTTGACCATCAATCCGGCCAATAGATCGTTTTGGACATTCTTAACTATAACTCCTATACTATGAAACATATAGACCAGGGATTTCTCTTCCATGGCTATATGTTTTGACCACATCCACTGAATGCTTTGCAACCCAGCAGAACCTTGCCACATCAGGTCGGCTCCATATTGTAACCTGTAAAATGCCTAGTCAAAGAACTGAATCAGCCATATATGAACCATTTAAGCAGCATCAAATAGTTTCAAGCCAATAAGCAGATGACAAGGTGAATCGATCAAGGAGGAAACTGAATAACAGGCTGAAAAATGGAACTGGAGATGAGCTACAAGATCTGTAACCTAAGAACACAAATGATACAAGCCCGAAGGCGTAGGAAGATTAGTAATCAAAAGCAAGCGCAGGCTGCGCAAGCATTGTGGATTTTGAAACTAGAGGAACGATAACACACTGAAGTTCTAGCCACTGTTATTGCTTCCGATAACAAAAGAAAGTTACTCAGGAATGATATCAAAGAGACATGGATATCACCGGCCAAAAGACCCACATAATACTTTTCAAGATGAAAACCCAAATCACCTACGATCAATATGTCATCAACGGTGATCCACCGACATCCGAAGCATCCGAGAGCCTTTGTCTGGGGGGCAATGTTATACTGGCAGCAACATCAACGTCGATATTGTCGATGATCTTTCTCTTGTGAGTTTCTGGTTTCAAACATCCCTCAAACTCCTCAGGAATCGTGTCGAGTGTCTCCACTTGCTTGTAGTGCTCGGATATGAAGGTTAGAGCTTCATCCACAACGGAAGTGTCGTTATCTGTGGCATAAAGAACCATTTTCATCGCTTCTGACCTGCAGGTAACAATCAATGGATCATTTATAGGACGAGTTTAGGCTGCTAAGTAATGTGATCCCTGATACTTAATAGGATCTTGCAACCTGAAAGCAAATCCCACTTACAGGCAATTGTTCAATCCCCGGGGCTTGGCACAGTATCTCAATGTCTCTGAGCTTTGAAAAGTAGAAATCCCTCTCTTTCTGGAGACTATCAACTGACAGCTTCAGTTCAGTGATCTTCAAAAGAGAATAAATTTAAGCTTTGAAACAAAGATTCGAAGGCATAGCATTCAACTCCAGAGGCAAGATGGTTCTCTAAGTCTACGCTAACATCAGGACAGGTAGCAAACATAGCATTTAAAAACCTGTTCATCATAAGCAGCCGCCATATCAGGTATAGCTCTAGCAGGCTTCTTTGCTTGATTTGTGGCATGTCCGTTGATCACATCATTTTTTCTGGAGGACTGCAAGGAATGACGCTTGGTTACTGCAGCTGGAAACTTGGCAGACGTTTGGGGCACTCCAGCTCTCTTGGCTGCTTCTTTTGCACCCTTGGAAGCCACTCTCCTCTCCACAGGATCATAACTAATAAAACAATAAACTGAGTTAAGGAAATGGGATTGAATCAAGACAACAGCTGATACAGAAGCCACCTCACATATGTCAAGAAACTGTATCCATCATACACTGAGACATGTACCAAGCGTGGATACTGTTGAAAATACTACCCACCTTGGAATTTGAAATATATATAGATCATGGATTATTTTGTCTTGTCAATTGATTTGAAATGGAACCCAAAGGTTCAATAAGAACTGAGTGCCTAACATGAACTCAATTCATAGTGGCATCACGCCAAAATAGCCAGAGCATATGAACGTCCAGTAGACAGAGAAATAAGAAACTTTGAATTGGACATCACACCCCAAGGGAATTTTTAAGTCGTTTACTATTGACTGCTATGGAAGGCAAAGCTCCAAATCATCTGAAAACATAATTTTGCTACTAAATAAGATGTCTGGCTCCCGCTTTGTGAATTTCTGTTCAACCAACTAACCATGACAACAGCAGCAAGCAAACAACAAAGAGGGATTACCGGCTTTGTGGATTCTCTTACACTATTACAAACTCTTTTGCAACTCAACCCCCCGACCCCAGTCTTTGATTTAAGTCAAGCTTTGACCAGTTCATATATTTCTCCGTTCAAATTTATATATAATATTTTTACTATGTGTATTTGTCGATGTAAATTTTGACTCGTATTTGAAACTATCAAATATTATTTTTTATAAAATTATCATGAAACACTAATGATAGTTTAAGTTGTGTACTTCAATCCTTTGTTAATCATGTAATTTTTCGTATAGTTTAGACAAAGAATAAAGCTTCTCAAAATACGTGTTGAATAGTATAAAAAATCAAAATGTTGCATGTATATTGGAACGGATGAGAGAAGTGATACGGAGTAGTTGTTTTAGATAATCCACTTATACTTCTTAGAATAAGTCCAATGGATTAAATTATATTCCATCCATCCCATGAAAATCATAACGAATTGACTTTTGATATTATTTCGTATGCATTTTGAATAACATCGTTTTATCTTTAGACGACATAAAACTAACATTTTTTAGCACATATTATAATATATAATAAGAGCTATCATTAGTGTTTCACGAAATATTTTTTTTTAAATAATCATTTGTTTGTCTCGAGACGGGTCAATATTCATCTCAACATGTGCGCACACAGTCAATTCATTGTAATTTTCATGAGAGAAAAAAGTATTTGTATATTTATGGTTATAATTTATCTATGAATAATATAAAAATGTTAAAATATGATTATGATATTCCAATAATTAAATGTTGAATTTTTCCTCCTCTTTGTTTGCATATTCTTCCTTCCCTTCAAATGAATGGTGATGTGACAAAAATGCTAATACTATTTTCATTGCTAGATTGAAAAAACAAATGACAAAAATCAAATTATAGCTACAAAAATTGAACACCAATGAAATCCATATTTGATATACAAATGTTATTATGGGTATGCCAGCACAAATACCATTGCATTGGACTTGCTTTTATTTCACATACTGTCCTGGCCAATTTTCAAGGGTTTGAATTTAACTCATGTGTTTCTTTTAATTTGGAGATAACCGTCATTCTTATTACTAGTATGTTATGTTATTGCTTTGTCACAATCACAATTGACGGTGACGTAACCATATCTCATGGTTATCTTATGCAAAGTGGTCTCCTCCTCTACGGAACAACTCATCGCTAGCAGAATTTCATTCTCAATCTGCAAACGAGTGCAGCATATCAAACCAACGTATATACACTCGTTCAGCAACACTACTACACAAAAATGCCAAGGTCTCCACGCAAAAACAACCATTATACTTCGTTGACAACTTCGTCCCAACATTCAAGAACTAGATTTTTACGGAGAAGAGCCGATAAGATTGCCTGTTACTCTTACTCCATAATCACCAATCTAGACCAAGCTTATTTGTTCTTGACTTGCGAGTTAACGGAACATATTCTCGCCAAGTATCGTCACTGGATATGAGCATAGGAAAACATATTCTCGCCAAGTATCGTCACTGGATATGAGCATAGGAAGCCACGAATCGCCATAAAAGTTAACTCCGTGATCAACCATAGGCACTTCAGCTTGGTTTGCCACAAAGCTTGTATGATCATAAGCATCTCCCAGAAAGCAAGAACTCATTTCATAGGCAGCAGAAAGAAACTTTCAAATGCAGAATCCAATGAGAAAAATCACACAATGAAACAAACCATAAGGATTACCCTTGAAGCAACACGAACTAACAAAAAAAAAAAAAAAAGCAGAATGCTACTCCCCCAAGCAACAAGCAATTCTGAGAACGACCTACGAGTCTACAACAAACAACACTACCTTCCATTTCCAAGAAGATATAGATAATGTAAGACAAAGAACTTAGCCGAAGAGGCGAATCAAAAGAACATAATACGATAAAACAAATAAGATTTCAGCATCAATTGACCGACTGTCTACTCTTTTTGCAAGCTTTTGCTGGAAGCATTCATTGATTGCTACTAGAAGTACCATTGCGAGAAGACCATCTCCTCAGAGCACGCACCGCTATGCTCCTACCCATCAGGGACCCAAACTTTTCCCTAAACAACGACGATCTTGCACCATTCCTTGCCCTAGGATGAACATCGATGGCATCATGGTTGTCAGCTCCTGGTGGCTCAGAGCCACCATCCTCTTGAGCTCCTCCACCCTCGCTGGCACTGGCATCTGCAGCTTCGATCTCATCCACGTCCAAGTTAACAACCAAAGACTCCCTCCTTTCCTTCAACCACTCTAAGATATCATTAGTCACTTCCTTGCACTTCTTGACCTTGATTTTGACTAGATTGGGGCAACCAAAGGCAAGGGCTTCCAATCCATTATCCGAGATTGGGCAGCTCTTGATGCAGAACTTCTTCAATGCAACACATTTTGAGGCAATGCACGAGATCTCCGCATCACGAATGGTCTCGCTACTACACAAAGCAAGCCGCTCCAAATTCTTACAACCTGAAGCAATCACCTCCAAGCTCGCAACAGTTGGATTCAACCCAATCAAGACCAACTCCTGTAAATTTCCACAGTATTTTCCCAAGGCAGCCAAACCCTCATCACCAATCCTATTCGTCCTCCACCCGTCAATATGAACCTTCCTCAAGAGCCTGCACTTCTCCGCCACAGCCACAACGCCCGCATTCGAGCAATCAGGGGCTTTCACAACATGTAGAATCTCCAACTTGGGACAATTGGCAATTGCCGATAACCCAACATTACTGACCTGTAACCTCTCGAGATGCACCTCGACTAACCCATCATTCGACTCTGACATCAACCCCAAAACCCTATCCCAATCCCCCATACATTTGATCAACTTCAACGACTTCAGATTCCTCGCCCCGATGATCAAGGGACCAAACACCTGCCCATTATACAACTCCTTCAAACAAACACTCCTCAACGACTTCGCCCCAATCCCGCCACTAATTGGCTCGATGACACCCATCATCCCTTGATCATTCAACCCCCTCAACCTCTTAATCGACAACTCCTCCAATTTCTCACAATTCTCAATCACAGAATTCAACCCTTTGGTCCCAAAATCACAAGACCCACAGCTCAATTTCCTCAACCCCTTACAATTCCTCGAAAACGCTGCCATCCCATCATCAGTGACCTGTCTACACCCCCTCAATTTCAACCTCAGGAGGTTCCTACACCTCAACGCCACCATCAGAATCCCCTCATCGCCCACACTGACCGATCTTCGATCGCATCGAAGTGCCAATTTCGTGACCGAATCGAACCTATCAAACAGATCCGGCAGCCGAGCGACAATCTGTGCCGTGGCGTTCAAAGAAAGCCGAGTCCGGCTCTGACCCTCGATTGTATACCACCGTTTGCACACTAGAGAGCATGATTTGCGATCGAGGGAGGAGAGGGTGAGGAAGATGTGGGCGAGGCATTCGTCGGGTAGGTCGCCGGTGGGGTCGAAGGTGGAGTTGGAGAGAGGGAAATCGGGTGATGGGTTTTGGAATTGGGTG
>LIEC01012587.1:47820-64083 GCA_001925005.1 Drosera capensis | reverse complement strand
AGGACATATATCTGCACGGCCTAATCAATACTTCAAGTCACACACTCCCATAATCCATTTTCTTTTCGGAAAATCTCCTGCACCTAGTTGTCTTATCTTACAGATCTAAATACTATACTAAATACTATATTGTATTGATTGTATTGTGGAGTTGAAGGTACACGAATCTTTTCTGGCTTATAACTAGAACCCTCCCTCTTCTGGATCCATCTCACATCAATAACTCGACCCTTACCACCTATAGGTAGTTTTAGACAAGTCTCTTTTGAAGTAAATAGATAAATGCCAAATATGGCTTGTAATAATCGACCTTCTGGGGTAAAAGATGAATCTGCTGCCCTCTGAGGCCTTAATTTGCCTACCAAAATATCACCTGTATCGACCCATGATCCCAACATCACAATTCCATTCTTGTCTAAATGGCGAAGTAAATGGGCTTCTAAATGCGGTATTTTATTCGTCACCCTTTCAGGTCCTTGACTTGTCACATAAATCTGAATCTCATATTTCCGTATGTGGAAAGAAGTCAAAAATAAAACATAAATCTGTCTTTGAGTTCAAATTTTTAATTCAATTCAGTTGAAAATGTTTTTTTGTTCTATAACCAGGAGTTCTAGGTCTAGGGACCGAACAGGCTTTTTGAATCTTTTCTTTTTATATACTTTTTGTTGAATTGGAGAGACGCTAAGGAATCTAGCAGCCGGAGTCATTGATCAGATGAAGCAAAACATATCAGTGAATCTTCACAATCAAAGAATCCATACCTCGAACTTTAGAAAATTCAAGGGGCAACAGCCTTCTGCACTACGAAAGCTCAATGAAACAATGCAGACCACCAAGCAGCAGATTAATGAGCACATGCGAATCAATGATATCAAATTTGGTCTCCTCGAAACCAAATTGCTGGTAGTTCAGAGAAATATCTTCTCTGAACTCAAGGGCATCCACACTGCTCTTGAAGCACTGACCTCCACCCTCAATGCTAACAAAAAGGGGGAGAAACTATCTGCAGACGAGCAGTAGAGGTCTAATCCTTCAAACGAGGAGCAGCAGACTCTGGGGGAGAAATCTTCTCAGCAAAAAGGAAAAGCTCCTCTGAACAAGGAAAGGAGCCCAAGTGGTCTAAGCATCATAGGGAAGAATCTTATGAAGAACGAAGAGGACACTTTAGAAGAAATTCAGAGGACAGGCATCGAAAGCATAGCGGAGAAAGTGAGGAAGAACGAAGATACAAGCGCAGCAGAGGCAAATAGCATCAAAGGTAAAACTTAGATTGCTCAATTTTTTATCATATTGTTATTAACAATGTAATTAAGTTGAACTGAGTTTCAACAAAATGTACTTAGTTTGTAAGAAATTTTAGTGTACTTATTGTATTACATAGGAGTTTTTGTTAGCATCAATTTAGGGAGAGATTGATAGGAATGTGCAATCCCTTCATTTGAATAGAAATTGATGTAACAAAACTTAGGTGTATTAGTTATAATATAGTTAGTGTGTTTAGTCGAGAAGTCAATTAGGTAGTTGCAGTCTAGGTTAGATGTTAGTGAGCAGACGGTTGCATATGTATAGACATTGTGCATACCACCAGATGTAGACTTCTATAGAGGACTTTGGAGGAACAACTATTGCATTGATAAATAACAAAAGACGTCAAAGTCTCCAGGATCCTCAGGACTGAGCTTGCAGACAAGGATCAACACAGAATGCATCAAAATACAGCAGAACTCGGTGCAGACCAAAGTTACAACAGAGACTGGGTGCAGACTAGGGTTGTAGTATGGGATGCAGACTAGGGTTGCAGCAGAGACTAAGTGTAAACTGAAGGTTGCAACAAACTGAGTGTAGCAGAGGATGATTACTGGTGGTTGGGTCAAAGGTTAGAAGTCAGTCAATCGAAGATTTGAGTTAAAGTAGCAACGACACAGATTCTGGGGATAATGGTGTACCTGCATCAGGAACGAGATGGTGGGGGACATGAGTGGACTGCCAGGAACAGTGTGTTGTCTGCTTAGGTTCGTTCCTTGAGCCTTTAAAAGGGAACCGGTGAAGCTTATTGAGAAGTACTGTTGGACGTGGATTGAAAAGCAAAGAGTGCAAAGCAATCTAGCAATTCAGAAATTACTCAAGAAAGCCAAATCGTGAAGATACAGTTGAAAGTATCACTAGTCTGTAGAAGAACAAAGTCTTGCAGTAGAGTCCAGAGTTTGGATTTGTGCAAAGCATCTAGGTTCTTTGTCTTTCATAGAAGTTAGATAACTTGTAAAGAAAAAGTTTCTTGTAAGCTCAAACAAGGAGATAGTGATACTCACCTCTTGGCTTGATTACACTGGTCACGAAGGGAAGACTGGACTAAGCTCTCGATCATCATTTGATATCTAGTGTCTGAACCAGTATAAATACTGTGTCTATTTATTGCTTTCACTACATTGATATTTAGAATTGCTTCTAATAAACCATCATAGCCAAAAAGAGATAAACTCAAAGAGTTACAAATCTCTACTGCAGACTTTCAATTGTTAGCTGCAGACTACCTGAGTAGTCTGCATAGAACAATAGTCTGCATAAAATTAGTATTCCGCATAAAAAGACCATTAAAGTCTTAAATAACCTATTCACCCCCCATCTAGGTTGAAACTTGAACCTTACAGGTGGCCTATGCACTGTTTCCTATCGAGTATGTAGAGATAAGTAAAAGTTGTCCCATTTCCTGAACCTTGGTTGCTTGAGTGATATCTAGTTCCTGACATGTTCCATTCCCGAGCCTGATATGATAATCATTCCTGAGCCTTACATGAATTAAAGAAAAATAGTTTCAAGCCTGAAATGGATTACATTAAACTTGAAAGGAAGTATTTTCGACATGGATGAATGTGATATTTCAGTCATGAAAACGTGCCCCAAAATGCTTTGGACGTGATCCAAAATCAAAATTCTCCGCCTGTGGACGACGGAGAAGAAGTTGAACAACAAGGCTCTCACGCTGAGTCAATAGGGCTAACAAATACGCCAGACAACACACAACCTTCATTGGATAATGCACCTATTACGGTTAATGCACCTACTATGGACGCTCCTTTGGTAGGCACTATCCAAACCCTGGTAAGGAGAGCTAGCAAGGAAAGAAAGGAAAACTCAGTACTCGTTATATAGGGTCGCTTGAAATTCTTGAAAGGATTGGTGAAGTTGCCTATAGGTTGGCATTGTCAGTAGGGCTAGCTGTCATTCATAATGTCTTTCATGTTTCTATGTTGAGGAAATACGAACCCGACCTTATACATGTATTTCAGCATAAGACCTGCGTTATGAGGAAATACCAAAAATACAAGAGGAGATAGTAGATCACATGATAAAAATACTCAAATGAAGAGAAGTGTCTTTGGTCAAGGTACGATGGACTAACCATACACGAGGACCAACTTGGGAGCTGAAAAAGGATATGAGGAAACGGTATCCTTATTTATTCCCAAGTAAGTTCATGATCTTACACTAATCAAGTTTCAAGGATGAAATTTCTTGAAAGGAGGTAGAGATATAATTCCCAGCAAATGTTTTTTTAAGGAAAATAATATCTTCATAAGATATTGCACGATATCTTTAAGATGATTTGGTTGACGTCCCGTAAATTTCTTAACAATTTCAATAAATATCTCAACAACTCGCCTATATAAATTATTCTCAAACAACTTAATATCACATCAATCACATTCTCACTCAGATCTCAGAGTCTTTCATCGACATCTCGACGATATCGACAAAAATGATGGAGGACGGACTGAACAACAACGATATAGATTTCGACGATGATGAGGCATACTCGTCCTTCTTGTTGAAGGTCATGAAGGAGAAGGAGATCAGGAAATAGGGACTGAAGAAGAAGCTGATCAAGGCGAGGGCTAGGATTTTCCCGAGCCAGGGAAAGAATCAAAGTGCATTATACCGGACGCTGCTGGATGGAACGAAGTTCGATTCGAGCAAGGATAGAGGATAGCAGTTCAAGTTTACGCTCGGGCAAGGGAAAGTGATTCAAGGATGGGATCAAGGTATCAAAACAATAAAGAAGGGTGAAAACACACTCTTCACTATCCCTACGGAGTTGGCATATGGTGAAAGTGGTTCTCCACCAACAATCCCTCTAAATGCCAGCCTGTAATTGATGTGGAGATGCTATCCTGGACCAGTGTGAAAGATATCTGTAAAGATGGTGGGATCTTTAAGAAGATCCTTGTGAAGGGCGGGTGGTTTTTTGTTGATAAGGAGAGGAGAAGGGATATGGTGGTGTCGGATGCGGTGGTATACTATGAGCAAGTATGCTATATCACCTAATGTCATCACATGCAGTGCTCTTCATAGTGGCATGTCGAATGGACGAAGCTAGCGCAATGTTTGACAGGATGCTTAATGCATGTTTAATCCCTGATCTTATATTGTACAAACGACTTTTGATCACCCTTTGTAGTTCGTGAAGATGCATATCAACTGTTCTATGAATTGCTAGCTTGTACATGTTGCTTCTATATCAGCCAGAAAACTTGTATTGGGAACAACACCAATAGTTTGCTTCCCCGACCTGAAGCTTCGAGAAACCAGCTTATAATAGTCATAAGCATGATGAAAAACAACGATCCCCAAGACAATGAACTCAACCTGCGACTCACCGGTATAGAATCATGTTGAGAAGCTACACAGAAAACGCTAAAGCCCTTAAGCAACAGCATCGCTTTCGCTATGACAGAAAACTTTTAATGCATAATACTAGTTCTTTACAAACCAGTGTTCGATGCAGATCACTTAGGAAGTCTGCATATGACAGTTTGTGGTCTGCGCCAGAGAGTTCAAACTTTTGAGTTTATCTCTGTTTAGCTGTGATGATTTGTTTCTAATAGTTTCAAATATCAAGCAATAAAGACAAGTAATAGACACAATATTTATACTGGCTCAGATACTCGTTATCAAATAATAATCGAGAGCTTAGTCTAGTCTTCCCTTGATGATTAGTATAGTCAAGCCAAGAGGTGAGTATCACTTTCTTCTTGTTTGAGCTTACAAGAAAACTCCTTTTTACAAGCTATCTAACTTGTACAAAAGATGAAGAATTCAGATCCTTTGCACAGATCCAAAACCTGGACTCTGCTATAAGATGTGTTCTTCTGCAGATTAGTGACACCTCTTTCACTGTGATCTTCACGAATTGGCTCTCTTGAGTAATCTTTGAATTTATGATTGCCTTGCACATTTGCCTTTCAATCTCATTCAACAACACTTTTTCAAAGAGCCTCAACGGTTCCCTTTTATAGGCTCAAGGAACGAACCTACAGCATGGTACTGTTTCTGATGTTGACACTTTCCCACTCGTGTCCCCCACCTTCTTGTTTCTGATGCTGGCAGTCCACTAACTCCAAAATTTGTGTTGTTGCTGTCTGTACCTCAAATCTTCGTTTGAATGACTTTAGGTCTTTGACCCCACCTCAACAATCATCTCTGCTGTACTCCAGTCTGCTGTAACCTTTAGCCTATACCCAGTCTCTGCTGTATCCATAGTCTGTATCTCATACTGCAACCCTAGTTTGCACCTAGTCTCTGCTGCAACTTTGGTCTGCACTTAGATCTGATGCACTTCATGCATTGTTGTGTTGGTCCTTGTCTGCAAGCTCATTCTCAAATCCTGAAGCCTTTGAAGGTCTTTTGTTGCTCACTAACGCATTAGTTGCTTAGCCAAAGTCCTTTGTAGTAGTCTGCATCTGGTGGCTCAAATGATATCCCTCATCTGTAATCGTCTGCACTCCAGCATCCAATCTATACTACTACTATCTACTTGATTTCTAGCCTAAACACACTAACTACATTATGACTAATATATCTCAGTTTTGTTACATCAATTTCTATACAATTGGGAGGATTGCATATTATTATCAATCTCCCCCGAAATTGATGCTAACAAAAACTCCTATGCAAAACAACAAGTTTACAACTTTTCTTACTTGTTTACATTGTTTTCAAACCCAAAAAAAAAAGAAAAAAAGAAAGAGCAGTTGAGATATTTATACTTACCTTTGATGCTCCTTTTCTTTGTTGCGCTTATGCCTGTGTTCCTCTTCTAATTCTTTTCTGCACTTTTGGCATCTATCCTCTGACTCTCTGTGTCGTCTACGTTCTTCATAAGACTGTTCTCCATGATGTCTTCGCCTTTTTGCATACCTTTCCCTGTCTTTGTCAGAGGTATATCTCTTCTTGGTTGCAGAAGACTTCTCACCCTGAGTCTCAGCTGTGGTCTTCTGCTTCTCTATTGTAGGGGTCTTTTGTAGCTCTTCTGTAGTTTGCTTCTCCCTCTTTTTGTTTGCATTAAAGGTAGAGGTGAGAGCTTCAATGGCAATGTGCACATCTTGAAGTTCAGAGAATATGTTCTTCTGAACTACTTTCAGTTTCGTTTCAAGGAGTCCAAACTTGGTGTCATTGATGCATATGGTCTCATCTAGTTGTTGTTGAGTGGTCTGCAGAGCCTTGTTCAGTTTTCTTAGATCAGCTGTATGTTGGCTTTTGAACTTGTTAAGATTTGAAGAGCTCAATCTGTATTGTTGAAGGTTGAGGGCATTGGCTCTTTGCATTTGGTCTATAATCCCTGCTGTCAGTTTGTCAAGGGATATTCGAAGGTCTTCAAAGCCTTGGGTTCTGATTTGCCTCTCATGTTCAAACTCTTCTGCTATTGGCTGCAGGGTGTCAAGCAACTCATGAAGTGCTTCTTTGTTCCATTCTCGCATATTATAGATTTCTTGATCTAATCTTCCGAGTCTGTAGCCTGTAGTGTCCTCTGAGGGAGAGGAGTGTATCCTTTCTACAGGGGGCCTTGGTTGCACTAAAATAATTTGAACGTCATCATCAAATGCATCCTTCAGTGTCTTGATTGAAGGAGGAGTTGGCTGTGTTTCTGATGCACTGTTGCTTGGTATTCCTTGAGTAAGTCCCATAGAGGGTGGATCTACTTGTGTTTGCACCTTTCCAAACAAGAAAGGTGGTGTAAATAGCAGATTCGATAGACTTTGTAAGGCTAGACAAGTTGATGTTGATTGCTCTGTCTCAGCCACATCTTGTAAGAAGTCGTCTGTATCCTTTGTCTCGGCTGCAGTACCCATTAGTGATGCATCACAGTTTGTTGTGGATGTAACTGTTGTTGGGTTTTCAACTATGGGCAGTTCCTCCGCTGGTTCTTCAATAATTTGTTCTTCTTCGTGTCCTTCATCAACTTCTTGTTTAGCTGCAGAAGACTCTGTTACAGATGGTTTATCTGGATGTTCTTCTACTGCAGGTTGTTCTACCTCAGTTGGCTCTATTACTTGAACCTCAGCTGCTTGTTTTTTAGCTACAAGTGCGATCACTACTTGTGTCTCTGCTATACATTCTTCTGTTGCATATCCTTCTGCTTGAGACTCAGCTATAGCTTCATCTTCTTCTACAGGTTCTTCTACTGTAGGTTTCTCAACTGCTTGTTCTACTATAAGAGACTCTTCTACAGTGGTCTTGACTGCTGTAGGCTGTTCCTGGACACCTTCTTTTGTAACTTGATCAATGATATCATCATCATCATCCTGAGTATAAGGGTACTGTTAATTACCATCATCATCATCATTATTGATGGTTGATGTTCTCCTAAGTCGGGTCTTGAGAGATAGTCATATATTTCCTAAGTTGCACCTTGGACATGTTTTACTAAGAGCTTCTTTAATACAGCCTCAACTGCAGTAGTCGTCTGCTATACATGGATTAATATGATTAATCTCATAATACATGCATGAAAATCTTGAAATATGAACGCCGTGACCGTCGCCTGCTGTATATGGAAATTAATGTAATTAATTTCATGGTACATGCATGAAAATCTTGAGAATCCTGAAATCCTGAATACGAGGAAATGCCTGAGAATCCTTAAAACCTGAACATTGAGGAAATTCTTGTAAATGGCAATGACTGGGAGAGTTACAGGTCCTGAACTAACTAGAGAGGGTGAGAAACTCCCTTCGCGTGCACGCAGCGACATCAATTGAAATATAATTGGTGGCCATGTTTGGTAATCATTAACCGCCCTGGGTCGACTATAGTGACCATCCTGTTTGTTTAATTGTTCCTAGTATGGCCATACTAGGGAACATATTAAATTCCTATTGTAACTCCTCACATGTCATTAACTTGTAAAAAATCACGAAAATCAATATGACTTGACAGAGTATGTCATTAGGTTGTAAAAATCATGAGAATCAATATGATTTTATAGAGCATGTCATTAATTTGTAAAAATCACGAGAATCAATATGATATGACAGAGCATGTCATTAACTTGTAAAAGTTACGAGAATCAATACGACTTGACATGAAATGCATTAAGAGTCTTAAAAGTTTTAATAAAGGCTAATGATAATGAAACCAGGATTAACTTGTTTGACTTGAGTTATTATCCTGTACGTATTTATACGTTTCTACTTGGCATATGATTGGTCGGTGTTACCTGCATTGCATCCTCTTTGTGCGTGGGAAACGCATGATATAATAAGCATGCTGAACCCCTGGAATGGATGTGTATCCTGTGTTATTAGGCTTTCGAGCTTACGGCTATGTGTTCGTTTCAGGTATTAAAGAATCTTGGAATGGATCATTACATAGCGATGATGATTAGATTCGGCTTTCTTTAACGTTTCGCCGATATTTTCAGACGTACAATTTTCACGTAATTTAAGACTTGTAAGTTGGATATTTTCTTGTTAGTGTGTTTCTCATACTTAAACCCTTTGTAATCTTGTCGCCTTGCTTCAAAGGGACTTTGGAGAGACGGTAACGTCACGTGTCTAGCAGTTATTGGACCGAAAATCTTGGGCCGTTACACTTACAGAACCAAGGATGGATCGCCACGACGTCCTCCATGTTCGTCCTCCGTCCACAAAAGGATGACATCCCGAATCTCGGCACCACAACGTTAAACATCTCCACAGCCTTAACATTAAGCATCACCTCCTTACATATCCTCAACTCCCCAACCTCAGACACCATATCCTCCTCGCTTTCCACGACACCATTCTCCATCTCCCCCGTCATTATGTTGCTCGACGCCGCCACCGCCACAGTGTCCTCCTGATCATCCATCCTCTGACGCTTCGGATCGAAGTGATCTGCCTGATCCGAGTCAGAGGACGAGGAGGAACATAGTGGCGATGTTGGGGACGAGTTTTGATCGTCGGATTTCCATCCTACTACGCCTTGCTACGCGTGGGATCGATAAGGCTAGATTGGAAGAACTATTGCGATAGTATATCTCGGCCATGATGATTATGATCGGTGTTTGTTTTCTGCCCAACAACGTTAATTAAGTTGGGAGCATTTTGTTGAGGTGAGTTTTCGGCACACAATGATGATATGAATGGAATTCCAGAACGTTGTGCAAGAGAGATTAGATAGATAGAGCTTTGGGTGTTGTGTCGGAGCACTACTATTGGATTATGTAAAAGGGAAAAAATAGAATAATGATATGATAAATAATTAAAAGAAGTTGATAAAATATGTTGGAATATGTGTTAAAAGGATACAAATTATAATGAGATTGAAAAATTCGATAAAATTATTAATTATTATAAATTAATTTATTATATCAGGATGTTAAAAAACATTAAAGAAAAAAAAAAGACATTTTAATGCAAGTGCTCTGACGAGGGGAGGGGGTTATTGGGTTAGTGACTTAATGTGTGAACTTTTACAATGTTCCGAAAAAGAAAAAGCTGCTCCGTCAAAATAGAAAATACTCACCGTAAAAAAAATTGCTATGTTTGTTTATGTCGTGGATAAATTTATCTAAATTATGATTAATGATTATTATTATAATAATGTTATCATTTTTTATCATTTACAAAAAATAGTCATGTTTTATAAACTTATAATGGAATTAAAGATATTTTCAAGCTACACACTAAAAACGTTGGATAGAAAAATAAATTCGGTTTGTCCTAAAGGTAAATAACAAAATTCCTAAACACACTAGTTTCTTTTCCTTCCAACAACTCACAATTCTGTTTCTATTTTCACTTTTGTTTCATTCTTATATTACTTTATTTCATTTCAGTGTAGTAATATTGAAGAAAACAACAATAATATGTTTTTTTCTAGCACTATTGACTTATGGTTATCGGTTTTGTAGCTCTGCTACTTGATCTGGCTTTAGATCAAACATTTTTAAATTCGCACATCAAAGTTTGACCATCATGATCAATTTCGATTAGATACAATTTAATTTATCCGAAACGAAGGAAGAGAGTAGACCTGTGCGAGGACTGCATCTTGTTCGCGGTCAGTTAGTGGCTGTGCGCCTGCCCGTTAAAAAAAAAAAAACGAAGAAGCGACCACTGAGTTGTGTATGAGTCTGCGACGACGTGGAGGGTTGGGTCAGGAAAAACACCAACGTGTGCGGTGCACTGTGCTCCGGCGTCGAACACGTGTGAGGTTAGAATGATGTGTGTAGAGTCCAGCGGCTGCGTGGACGAATACTTGGAGGTCAAGCAAACTTGATGGATGTAGAGATGAGTCACGCAACAAGACGAGGATGTATAGCATTCCGTACACAATCTTTATCACAACAGTAAAAAAAAGAAATATGCCCACATCTAATACAGGGTGTAATGATGTATATAAACCTTATTTCTATATAATTTTTGATCCTTTATTTTTTTGAAAATGTTTTGTTTTTTTCTATATAAACTAATTAAATAAAACACATAATAAAAAAATATCATCTATTGTTTTTTTCATCTAAATACAATATGTAAAATTTATTTCATAACAAAAAATTATTTTAATATTCTCTTCGTTTCATTCAAATTACAATACTTTCATTTTTTGTCGTCCCATTCAAATTGCAACCTTTTCTTATCCATAACTTCTTTCGTACAAAAATACCAAACTACCCTACTAAAATCACATTAACCCACCCACCATTATTTCTCTTTCTTTTTTTTCTCATTCTTTTGTTTCACTCATAATGAAAATTATTATTCTTTATTAATTTAATACACATATAAATTATCGTGACCGATCAAACAGTTACGATTTGAATAGAATGAATAATATATATATAAATAAAAGTATTTTTTTCTCTTACAAATTTTCAGTTTCATTACTTTTTTCAATAGTCAATAGTTTAATAGTTTTACGCAGCGTTATCAACATCATCTTAGTTTTGGAACAGATATGGCCATCTGTAGATTTTGGTCCAACGAGAGTAGCCGGGGATTTTGTATACACACTGAGACGTCACTGTGCAAGTCACTCGCACTGAGACGTCACAGTGGATGACACAGTGTGAACAACGTCGACGTGGTTTACACTTCGATTGTATACTGCCACGTGGCACTGAACTATGCTGAACTGGACTGACGCCCAGATTCCACTGTGTTTTTTGTGAACTCACCATTTCACTCCAAGCTAGGAGAAAACACGCACTTCTTGTGTACGAGAACATATACCAAAAAAAAAAAAAAACCGATATAAATGTCGAATAAGCATCGAAGATATGAGGAAGCAATTCTATGTGATGACAATAAATGAAAATATCGAGATCAAACTCAATATTCATATCATATCATTGTTGTGATCTCATATTAAGGAAGCAATTGAATCAAAAATTCGAAATAATGATGAAAGGTTAATTACATAAATCTTGATAGTAGAAGATAACCACACATAACACTAAAAAACAGCTTTTAACGATTAAGGTTTTTAATCGTAAAATGGGAGTTTTAGTCGTTAAAATGTGTTTTGTGAATATTATGTGACTAAAATCTTAGTCGCTAAAAGCTTCCTCACTAGTCAAATTTGACGACTAAGAAAAAAAATTAGTTGTTAAATTGACGATTAAGATAATTTTAGTAGTTAATTTAACGACTAAGAAAAGATCTTAATCTCTATTTATTTGTGACTAATATTTTAAGTTTAGTAACAAAATTAGTGACTAAAATTACCTTAGTCGTCATTTTGAAAAAAAAAAAAAACAAATCAAATGATAACATGGCAGACACATATTGGAATATGTATTCAACCCATTACCAAATGCCCACAAGTTCATGAACTAACCAATGTGATAAATGAAACTCTTGATAGTATTGTTGTAAACATATTACATGAATTTTTTAATTTGACGACTAATCAATGAAAGAAGTCTCTAAATTTGCGAGTAATACACTAAATTAATCGCCAATATTGCGAGTAAAGTCATAATTTAGTCGCTATATTTGCTACAAAAAATATATTGGTCGTAAAATTACAAAACTAATTTTTGATGCTTTTTAAGAAAATTAACTTTGCGACTAATATTGATTTTTCGTAAAAATAGCTACTAAAAATATTTTAGTCCCTAATTTTACAACTTACCTTGATTTTAGGCGAAAAATTCACAAATAAACTCTTATAGTCGCAGATATTATGACTAAACCTAAATGGTGGCAAAACTAAAATATAATTATAATCGTTAATTTTGCGATTAAAAATATAATTTAATCAAAAATTCACCCTTTTTTTTAGTGTAATAAAAGAACACAAATCTTAATGCGTTGCAAGAATCAATCGACTGCAATATGTAATCCTCTGAACACATACGAGTTGGTCTGTAGTTTCTGTTTCTGCTTAAACCGCATGAGCTGAAACCACAAGTTTGAGCAAAAAACGCTACTTGTTTGCGATACCACGACGCATCCAAGTATGACATTAATCGTTAACCTGAAGTAGGCACCTCCCTACAATGAAACTTTTATCGATTCTCTCTTAGTTTCCAAAGTCGCAAGAACAAGTTCGCATAAACCTTTACTGAAAAGACCATCAAACTTATTTTCGAAGCCCATATCTTTCGCAACCAACAGACAACAGATTTCGACACAACTTATTCCTGCAATACACCTTAAATTTTGATCTCAAGCAAGACGATCCCAAGGTTTAAGACAAGACCTAGCTCTGTTCACAGCAACCAAATCGATACGAGATTCCTGCACTTGCATAATAGTGTAAGCATATAACTACACAAAGCTCACACTTCCAAAGATCATCGATCAAAAATGAAATCTTCCAAAAGCTCTGCAACTCGTGAAATCGTCACAAGGTCATAACAACATCAGCAAGAACATTTTCTAATAAACATAACGAGTACGGCATTCCAGAGACAAAGAACGCAATAAGGTTAGAACTTCCAACAGCTATGCTCTACACATCCTCATCATACAGCTAAACAAAATTTACCAAATCACTCAGTCTGAATGTCAGAAGTAGATAATGAGTTAACTACAGGAAACACAAGAAACAAGCCGCTTAGACAGAACAGGGATTTTGGTATTGTAAGAAAAACAAAGCCAGCTCACACGAGCCAAACAACACACACCAACATGTTAACCAAGTGAGGTGCGTTTATACAGTTCTTAGCCAATATGGCTTTCAAGCTGATTATGGTGACGACAGGATGGATCTCTACCAGAGGTGGTAAGTGGTAATAATCCTAAGTGGTAATAATCCTGAAGCCAACGAAGATGGACAGGGCACAGATATGGAAGCTGTGGATATCAAGCTTATACGCAGCCACAGACCTAAAACTGTGGAAGCTGTTGGTCATAGAGGCGGTGGAGGCAGTGGCCATATGATGGATGAAGCAACTATAAAGGGCATTGCTTAAGTTTACGCTAGGCTGGTGAAGAAACAGGCGCATACACATGAGGCCGATGATGACAATAACAATACAGGTATGTATAGAAGAGGTGATAGCACCTCACGCCATACTGCCAGTGACTACCTGGATACGAAACCACTTCAGAAGTGTCAAGATTTTACAAGAGGGGAGAATCATGAGCAAGTTAGATGCTGCTTTCTTTACTCTATTTCGTTCTTAGTAGTTTGCACTTCACCTCCAGCCCTCTCAGCTCGACTTACCTCTTCTACTAGCTATTGTTCTTCGCCTCAAAATACCAAGAGAGAGTGGGGAGGAAAGACAGGAGGCGAACTCTATATTCCAGCCCTATCAGTATGAGAAACAAGCAATTGGGTGCAACACTTGACTTCTATACTAATTCATCAAAGATATCCAACAAGGCATGACTTCTATTCTAAACTTCACCTTGAAACTAGGAGTCTAGGAATATGCAACTCTGCATCCTCGTCTACTACTATCCTTGAATGAGATGGAGTGCCTTAAGAGATCTACCACACCCGACATGTATAAATCCACATAAATCACCGTATTGTAAATGCATTACGATGAGCCATCTGGACAAAAATGAATTTCAACCCTAGACCAATAATACCATCCCAAATACCACTGAAGGAAAATGAAAGCAGATTCTTTCCCTACCACTACTATCACTGATAACACTGTTCATACGCACGACAACCGGCATCATCCTATACCGCCTTCCCCAATATACATCATCCACAACTGCACTTCGAGGAAATATATAAGAAAAAAGAGAATAGCTAATGGCAGATGGGATACGGCATGAACATCAGCCATGACCATCACTTATCTCAAGTCACTTCTTGGCAAGAGCAAGAGGACTGAAAGACAGAAGAGGAGACCCTGGAGACTGCAGAGTAGGGGGAAGGAAAATGGATAAGGCGGCATGTTTTCATGTGGTATTTTGTATATTAGACCAGTGCATTCTGTATAGAAGCTATCGATATCAAATTAAGCCAACATAAATGAAACAAACACAAAACTTAACCAATTTGCAAACTTGTCAAGTTTAACTGGTGCGAAACAATAAAAGTTGTAGAGGTTCAAACTTAATTAAACTCTCCACATGAGGCACCACCCAGTTAGGATAATATGTTATCAACATCAAGCAAGAGGGATCTCAGGCCTAAAGAACCATGAAACTTTGTAAGATTTCTAAAACTTGGAAAGACAAGTTAACCAAAGATGCAGTAGGAGACGTGAAAAGCACTACAGACCACCAACCTTTTCTCAAAGATCCTAATGGGAGATCAAGAATGGTTCGCCTGACAGGCTCAAAAAGATCTGGGCAGGTTCTGCTCAACCACACCTGGTTGAAATATTCACATCTAACATATAAGCAGAAAACTGATTTAGTACCAACTTATGTTAAAATATTCCTTCAGCCTTCTATATACTAAAAATGAACAGAAAATGAAAAAAAAAAAAAAAAGGACGAAGAAGAAGAAGATAGTGTGACACCTAAGCTATTGCATGATTGCCTATACCAAACCAAAATTTTATAGGCAAACAAAAATCATCATAGACGAAACCAATTAGATTGACATTACCAAGATAAACAATTAAAGAGAAAAGCAGCATAAAGCATAATATCGAATCTCAAGCAAATGAAATGGTCATTACCAGTAAAGAAGAACCAACTCTGCACACTGCAGTGAAGAGACTATCTCACGAAAACCTCAATTATCCATTTAAGCTGCCAGCGGCAAAAGACTACATTAAATATCAATCAAAGCTCACTGATGAAAGTTCTAAGTACCCTTGACTCAAACATAAAATATCGGAATAGATCAATCCGATACCGTAGATATAACAAAGAGGCGATAGAAAACAAGAAAGCTTAAACCAGATCAGACCCGACCCAGAACAGGAAACAATTTAAAAGAAGATAAACATAATGATTTAGTGATTAATGCCCTTTTTAGCTAGAAGTGATTGAAGAGCCTTCTCGCGCAACGCAATCTCTAATCTCTTCTTCTCTGATTCGGTATCTTCATTGTCACTTGAATGGTGTTTGCTCCTAACAGCACGTCCATCATCAGTGCCGTTTCCATTTTTCTCTAAGTTAGACGGCTCAGAGTCACTATCTCTTGACTTCCTCTTCCGCTTGTTCGCACGTTTTTCCTCTTTATGTCGTCGATGCTCCTCACGGCGATGGCGGCGCTCCTCTTTACGCAATCTTTTTTCTTCCTTTCTTTTCTTTTTAATTTCCTTTCTCTCTTCCAAGTCAGAATCATAGCTTGACTCATCAGATGAGACATCCTTTCGACTTGATCGCTTATGCTTCTTCTTCTCAGAAATATCACCTCTATGCTTAGCACTTCCATCAGATCCAGGTTTCTCCCTTTCATCCTTGTTATTCAATTTTGAAGTATTCCCAGGCTTGTCCTTGTCAAGGAGTATATTGTCATCGACATCTTTTGACAGGTTTCTCTTCCCATCTGCCCTAGACTCCTCGCCATGATGCATCATCTTGGATCTATCAACAGAAGAGATACCTTTATGCTGTGACTTCGATGGAGCAG